>CM021103.1:280781675-280951385 GCA_007115665.2 Sequoiadendron giganteum
TACATGATTATGTTTCCTAGATGATGTATATACATGTGTTATGAATGAAATGTTTCTACATGTTTATGAGTTATGCATTTTATAATGATGTTATGGATGATTCTATTTACTTATGATAATGAATGCAAATATCCATATGATGCTTATTTATATGTGATGGTAATATGTACATGCAATGTCTACCTTATGTATGTTATGATGATGCAATGCCTATTATGTAATGATGTGAAATGCAATGAAGATGAATGTTACTATCTATATGTTGAAATGCAATGCAACTATGTGAAATGTATGCTAATGCAAATGATCTAATGTTGTTATTGTGTCATAGGAATTTATATTTATGTCAAAGAAGAGCAATGTTAGGATGAAATCAATTCAAAATGTTAATAAGAAATAATTAAGTTTGATTGATTGAGAAAAAGACATAATGAAAGTTGATTGATTGAGAAAAGACATAATCTTTGATATATTGCCAAATACGCTATACTTGCTTGTTATCATCATTGGGCGGGACATGGCATAGATGGATAGTGCACACATGATATGAGATAGACCATAGTGTACAAAGTCATTCATCTGTGAAAAACAAACAGTCACAGACAAGGAGTGTCTTAACTCATACTAAAGATAGTAATTGCCCCAGTCATTTTGTCGAGACAAACCACAGACAAATAAAAGATGGGTCATAAGACATCATGGCTCCTCTAAATCCTCGATGGGACATCCTTGAGGAAACTAGTAACATGACTCAAAAACCAATGTAAAAAAGACAGTTGATAGACAACAGCCAAAGAAAAAGAGTCATGAGACATCGTTGCTTCTCTTAATCCTTCCAGGGACATCCTCAAGAAAGCTAGTAACTGGACTAATTCACAAATCGATAATAAGATAAGCAAAGTAAGATATAAAGTCATAAAGCCAAATAAATGTATTCGCCAAAACTTGATCTTGTGGTATTGTTTGATGTTGATGTTTGACATAGCGTAATGTGATAGAACAACACATACCACATAAGACGTTGAGTCTAGTTTCAACTTGGTGACTTCTGTATAAGGCATGACAAAGCCTAGTTTCAGAAAAGACACGTGTTGTATAAGACGTTGGAGTCTGATGACATTGAAGTGACAAGCCACATGAGACTATGACAATTTGATGACATCTGTTGACAAAAAAGACATATCTTGCAAAGACATAGGTTGATCATTTTTTCAGTGTGTTTGATATTGACTTGATGACAGTTTGAGATGTTTTTCCTTGTTGATGCATGACTTGTTTTGATTCCTTGATTGATAAAAGTGTGCACGTGTAAATAGTGTATGACATAAGATGATACCCTAAAGTATGATATGAAACTTATGTGATAGTGATTGTGAATGAACCCTATTGGACTGACCTAGTGTGGTCTTGGGAGCTCATCAATTGATTAGCCTTGCCTACATTGTACACACAGAGACCTCGTAGTTCAACATGACCAATGACTTTGAATATACAAAGTGTCATGATTTAAGATGTGTTTGATACATGACAAACCTAGACTGATAGACCTCATGCCTCGGGGGCACATCGATTGATGGCCTTGCCTACGTCCCAGTCACAGAGACAACGTAGTTCGACTATGATTGCCTGAACATGATTGAATTGACATGATTGACTTGACATGATGACTTGACATGATGACTTGATTCTATTTTTGGGATTTTCAAACATGTTTTGATTTTTTTTATTTTTTTTTAAGTTTTCTAATGTTTTTGGGATTTTTTAGGCCGTTTTCGATGATGTGACACTATGTACAAGGTGTTAGGGCATAGAACAAGGATTTTCCCCCAGTCGGGAATAAGATTTGGAAGATGGAGTGGGTAATGTGACAGAACGGATGCTAGATGTCAATCATTCCAAGGAATGGATAAGACAACCATTTATTATGAGTGATGGTGAAAAAGTCTGATTAGAATGATGGTAGACAGAAGAGTGAGCTTGACTACACATGGTGCCTATTTTCTAGGTTTTCACCATGGTACTTATCCATAGCGCCACTGAAGCGGTTTTCACTATTGGATGGATTTATTTCTCTTTACTTCTTTTTTTTTTTCTCAATTTTTTTGGTGTTACAAAGACGCCTGTTTGCCAGGTTTTCATCTAGGTAACCATTTTTTTGTATTTTTCTAGATTAAGACAGATTCTCAGAGACTAAGCATAGAACCTCTTTAGATGTAGACTGTTGATAGGGGAAAAAAGCGGCTCTCCATCAGGAGTAGAGAGTTGGTATGCTCTTGATCCAAAGGCTTCTGTGACAATATAGGGCCCCAACCAGTTAGGCTCAAACTTACCTGGTTTCTCTCTTTCAGCTTGGTTCTTAGGATTCTCCATTAATACCAGGTCACCAATGTCAAAATGTCTATTGAGAACCTTCCTATTGTAACTACGACGAAGATGATTTTGATATGCTCGCAAATGATCTAATGCCTTTTGTCTTCATTCATCCAGCAATTCTAGCTCTTGTAACCTAGAGACACAGTACTCTTCATCGTCGATATGACCCTTCAAGGATACCCTTAGAGAAGGTATTTCAACCTCGATAGGTAAGAGAGCTTTGGACTCGAATACGAGGGAAAATGGAGTGGCACCGATGGGAGTATGGATGCTTGTGCGATAGGTGCTAGTCACGACCAATGTCATTGACAGTCTTCTTAAGGATTCTAACAATATTCTTATTAGATGCCTCAGCTTGGCCATTACCTTGTGGGTAATAAGGGGTGGAGAAATGGTGTTTGATGTGGAATTATTCACATAAATGGCATACTTATTGGTTCTTGAATGGGCAGCCATTGTCTGTGATTATGGATTGTGGTACACCATACCAACAAATGATATAGTTTAGGATAAACTTAGATATTTGTGTGTCAGTTATGTATGTCATGGGAATAGCTTCAATCCATTTGGTGAAGTATTCGGTGGTGGTGATGATGAATTTATGGCCATTAGATGATGAAGGGTGTATCTTACCTATGAGGTCGAGTCCCCATTGGGTGAAGGGCCATGGTGAAGTAATTGGATGAAGCTCCTATGTTGGCACTCTTATCAAGTCTCCATGTATTTGAAATTGTCTACACTTCTTTACAAAGACGTATGAGTCTTTCTCCATTGTAGGCCAATAGTAACCTAGTCTCATAATCTTGTGGGCTAGAGTAGGACCACTTGAATGAGATCCGCATATACCCTTGTGTACCACTCGCAAAGTTTTTTGTGTTTCTTCAGTATCAAGACATCTCATTAGGGTGTTATCTAAAGTACGTCTATATAGTGTTTCTCTAATGATGGTGTATTTGGCTAACTTTCGGATGAAGGTTCAACATTGGTTATTGGACAAGTCTTGGGGTAGGGTTTGGTCAGTGAGATAATCGAATATGTCTTTATACCAAGGAGATGTAGGACAAACAATGGTACACACTATCCCAGTATCGGGGACATCATAAGCGGGGACCAACAACTGTTCAACCATAAACTCGAACTTAGGCACATTACTGGGAATATCCAACAAGGAACCCATGGTTGCCATAGCATTTGCAGCTCTATTCTGGATACGTGGTATTTGTTGAAAATTTATGTCATTGAAATACTATTTGAAACTATTAGCCATTCGCTTGTAAGGTGCAAGCTTTTCATCTTTTGTCTCGTAGTCATCATTTACCTGTCGAATTACTAGTTGAGAGTCACCAAAAACATGTAGGCTCGTAATTTTCCATTGAGCTACCATTTTTAAACCTATCACTAAGGTTTCATATTCTGCTATATTGTTGGTACAAGGGAAAGCAATCCTGAATGATTTGGGAATGGTATCACCTTGAGGTGTGACAAACAAGATACCAGCTCCCAAACCATGATTTGTATGTGACCCATCAAGTACAGTTTCCATTCGGTTTTAATGTCAATGTTGAAGAGAAATTCATCTAGAAAATATTCCACTAATGGATGGTCTGCCTTTATAGGTGCATCAGCTAGTTGATCAGCAATCACCTGTCCTTTTATAGCCTTCCTTTTGACATACTGAATGCCATAGTCGCTAAGTATCATGACCCATTTAGCCAATCGGCCTGTTAAAGTTGCCTTACTTAGGAGGTATTTAAGTGGATCAATCTTTGCAATTAGCATTATTTGTCGATTGAGCACATAGTGCCAAAGTTTTTGGGTAGCAAAAACTACCACAAGACAGGCATGTTCTATGTTGCTAGAATTCAATTCGTAGCCCACTAAGGTACGACTGATATAATAGACTGCTCTCTCATGACCTTGATCATCGTATTGTGAGAGAAGAGCCCCTAATGCCGACTGAGTTGCTGAGATGTAAAGTATCAATGGTTTTCCCTCTATAGGTGGCATTAAGACTGGTGGAGTAAGCAAATAGTCCTTGATTTGCTAGAAGGCCTCTTGACATTTAAGGGTCCATAGAAATGGTACTCCTTTCTTGAGTAGATGCTGAAATGGATGTATTTTATCCGCCAGTTGTACTATGAAATGCCTAATGGACTGTAATCTCCCTTATAGAGTTCTAAGTTGACCAATATTGACTGGAGGAGGCATTTTTATGATAGCTCTTACCTTCTCTGGATCTACTTCAATGCCTCTTTGAGAGATGATATACCCTAACAGTTTCCCTGATTTGACTCCAAAGACACACTTCTTCGGATTTAACCTGACATTGTAGTGCTCTAGCCTCTGGAATATCTTGTCTAAGACTTTCAAATGATCTTCCCTTGTTTCTCATTTTTCTATGATTTCATCTACATATTCTTCCATGAAAGTATGTACAAAGTCATGAAAAATCATAGTCATGGCCCATTGATAGGTAGCCCCTGCATTCTTAAGGCCAAATGGCATAACATTCCAACAGTATATGCCCCATGGACACGTGAAATCTGTCTTATGTTGGTCTTCAGCTACTATCTTAATTTGGTTATATCCAGAGAAACCATCCATAAGGGATAGCATCTTGTATCCTGCTATAAGGTCTATTATCATGTCGATATTCAGCAAAGGGAAGTCATCTTTAGTACATGCCTTATTGATGTCTCTAAAGTCAGTGCAAATGTGAATGCCCACAGTTGGCTTAGTTACTGGTACAAGATTTGATATCCAATCTGCATAGTCTATTGTCCTTATGAATCCTACATCCAAGAGTTTCTTAAGTTCCACCTTGACCAATAGAGCAATTTGTGGATGCATTTTCCTCAACTTTTGTTTGACTGGCTTAATACCTGGTTGTAGTGGTAAATGATGCAATATTAGTTTTGGATCCAACCTAGGCATGTCTGTATACGACTATGCAAAGTTTATTTGTCTCTTTGTGAAGAATTCCTTAAACTTAGGTTTTTTTCTCTCTATTAAAGAAGCTGCAAAATATACCTTCCTAGGATTCTCTTTTGTACCTATGTTGACTTCAACAGATTCTTCTACTAGCATCGGTGACTTTTTCTATTCAATGGGAAGAATATTTAAACCTCTATCCTTGGGTGCCTCTAAGAGGTTTTTTCCCTCGGATACGTCCTTTATTTTGACTTTTTTCTTCATCCAAAGGTGCCTTTCGATTTTCACCTAGGGACTCATCATTTTTATTTTCATTGTCCTTTTTCTTTTCATTCTCATTTTTGCGACTAGAGGTGTAAATAGACTCCCCAAAGTATGCTTTATCATCCAAGTCTATGGTAAAACCTTCTTTATGATCCCCTCTTGGTATGCCTTCTCTAAGTCCCATGGACTCAGCAATTGCTTCGTCGTTCTCAAATGTATCTATGATAGGTGTACCTTGTTTATCCCAGTTGATAAGTTTGGGATATATAAGAGGCATGTCATCATCAAAGTTTTTAAAGGTATCTACTGACAAGGTGAATATAGAATGGTTGAAATGGTCATAGAAGTTTTGGACTAACTCCTTATTCCTCTTCCTAGGCATAGGTATACTCCTATGTGGGACTATAGTAAGGGTGGATTCGTCAGAAGATGGCTTGTCAGGTGCCCAAGATGCATGATCAAGGGTTTTCCAATAATAGTTCTCTTGCCATTCTTGTTTGTACAAGCGCTTCTTAGGATGAGGACTAGATAGTTTTGGTACAGGTTTCATGTTTAGGTCCAATTCTCCAAATAAGGCATCTATGTTCATGGTACTAGTAGATTAAAGGGACTCCCATTCACCATCGCTTGAGTAAGGGGATTCATCATAGACTGGAGGTTTGCCATAAATTGGGGGAAGTGGTTCATGAGATGTCTTGATGTCTGCATAAGCACTCACTTCCTCTTGAAAAGATGACGAAGTACCAGGACACCCAATTCTAAGCGGTTGACACCCTAGCCCTAAGTATTTCGGTCATGGGTAGACAGTAATCGGTTCCGTCCTTCCATTTTGATATAGTCCTAACCCACTGTGCCTATCATAGCCTTCATTTTGCATTATCTTAAATCCTTTTCCATACTGGTCCTTGGCTATTTGAATAGACGAGGAGGGGTATTCATGTTCTTCTTGATACAACCAGGAATCACCTTGATCCACAATTTCTTCACTTAACTCTCCCCATTTGGTTAATTTCATTGTAGGGGGAACATGAAATGTGACCGTTGACTATCTTCTATCTACCATGGGTGGAATCAGTTCACTAACACAGTATGATACCTTTATATTATATTTTCCACAACCCTTGTCTTGGATCTCAAGTTTAGGAGTGGATGATGGTGGTTTGAATGAAATGGACTTAGTGAGATGTGAGGGGTAAATGTATTGGGATAAAGTGGATGATGAAGCTTCTTGGTAAACCCGGAACTGGCCATTGTGGCATTTCCCTTAGGCTTGTACAATACTGAAAAGGATCTGGATCACCATCAATGGTGATCTCTATGCCATTATAGGGGAACTTGGGACAATGGTGGTATGTTGAAGGTACAACTTTCATTGCATGTATCCAAGGTCTACTCAACAACAAATTGTATGAAAGGGTGAGATCCAAGACTTGGAAGCTGGTGTTCATGATTGTTGGGCCAATTCGGATAGGGAGTGTGACAACTCCTTTGGATGATCTTTCCTCATCATCATAAGCCTTGATGACTATACTCTTAGAGGTATCTACATAGTTTTCAACCTAATGCCTTAACCAATTTAAGGGTACACAGGTTCAAACCTGCTCCTCCGTCTACCAAGACTCGTTGGACTTTGTTTTGATGGACTACGACTTCAAGATGTAAGGGGTCATAATGAGCTGACTTCTCAGTCGAGTAATCCTATTGGGAAAATGTGGCATGATGCGAGTTGGTCAAATATCCACCATTTATTTGAAATGATTGACGTCTAAGTCTATAGGAATAGTTGGTTTTTGTAGAGCTTTTTCAAGAATGGATCGATGCTAAGGTGATAAGGTCAATAATTCCAAGATAGATATTTGCACGGGGATTTTACTCAATTGATCAAGAAGGTTGTATTTGAACTTGGAAGCTTAGGTAGATGGCTCTGAAGAAGGACCAGGAATAATAATCTTAGTTCTACGTGTGTTCACATTACATTCCATATGCTTCTTAATGGTGAAGGTATTGGCATTCTTGTTTGCGGCTCGGAGGTGGTTTATGATCGTTCCTTTACCATAGTCATACTTGGTATTGTTATAGTTGGCCGATGGATTATTATGGGGTCCCAAACTGGAGGCTTTTCCTTTTGTGTGGTCATGTAACGGATCCATGAAGACATTATGATCACTGTTCTTAGTGTTTTTCTGCCCACCAACCTCTATGGTTCCATTTTCAACAAACTCTTGTATTATGTTCTTGAGTTGACGACATTGTTGGAGGTTGTGCCCTTTGGTTCGATGATAGTCACAAAAAGAGTTATCATCCCACCATGAAGGTTTTAACTATCTAGGATCATACTCTCTTGGTTCCAAAGGCTTGATGAGATTATGCTTAATCAATTCTTTGAAGATAGTCTTGATTGGTTGTCCCAAAGGTGTAAATTCACATGTAGGAAATCTCCTTTGTTGTGGTCTTTATTGTTGTGAATTTTGGACATAGTTAGCTTGTTGATCTAGACTATTCATCATGTCTTGATTGGAATGATAACCTCTAAGTGTGATTACTAGTCCTGTATGTACGTTTTTAGCATCAACAATGCCATTGTTTGTAACATTCTTGTTTCTAGACCAGAATTTGTTTCTATCATTTGGCGTGTTTTGATGTTGGACAACCGGATTTCTACCTGGTACCTTTAATTCTCCTTTGTCTAAAAGGCCTTTCTCAAGGATGATTCCATTTTGTACCAAGTTTTAGAATTAAGTACAGTAATGTACCCTTAGATCAATTCGTAATTTAGGGTTGATGTTCTTTAGGAATATTGTGACCTTTTGTTTTTTTGGTATTTCAACTAGACATCTACTAGCTAGACTTCGCCACCTTTGGAAGAAAGTGGTGAAATTTTTTCCATCTTCTTGTGTCATGTGGCACAAGGTTGCAATTGTTACCTCATTTTCTATGTTAAAGGCAAAATGTTCAATTAAATTCTTAGCTAATTTTCCCCAAGATCATATACCATATGGTAATTTAGAGAACTATTTCAGTCCTATCCTGACAGGGGTTCATGGAAATAGTCTCATCAAGTATGTGGGGTCATATGCTATGTCCATGCATGCTATTGAGAACTCTCTAATGTGTTCTAAAGGATTCTTTCTCCCATTATACTTAGGCAAAATTGGTATAATGTATCCATGGGGGAAAGGTGTCATGTAAAGCGCTTTGTCAAAGGGATATGGACATAGGTCTTGCGCTAAGATAGTTCATTTTCTAGACATAGACATGTTGTCCATCTGCTATTGAAGTGTTTGCATCTTGTTTTGAAGGACATCGACTTGCATCAAGGACATGGTGTTTGTGATATTTGGATCAATGCAAGTATTTTGATATGCCATGTTCTGTGACGGGCTATGATTAGGCGAGGGGATATATCATGTCAAAATATTCTGATTCGGTATAGGGATATTCCTTGTCTTAATGGTTTGAGTTAGTATAGGAATGCTTCCTGTCTGAATTGTCTAATTTGGAATAGGAATGCTTCCTGTCTGAATGATTTGGTTTGGTATAGGTATATTTCCACCAAATTTGGTTCTCTTACCAGTCATGTTGGTGCCAAAGGGGTTAGAGGAAGTTTCCCTACAGTGAATTGTAAACCTTGTGTTATGTTGAAAGGGGTTGTGTTTACAATTGACGATGTTTGAGCTGGTATACTAGTTGGTATCACTGCGGTTATTTGGGGAATAGAGACTGTTGACATTGCAGTTTGGGATAGTTGAGTTGACTGTGTTTGTAAAGTATGAATATCAAATCCTATGGGTAGTTTGGCACCTTCTGCTAGCAACTTTGCTAGATAGCGTTGGGGATCACTTGCCAAACATTCATCTATGAAGGATGAAAATTTAGGATCTTGTACTACTGCGTCTATGTCTTCTATGTAAATCTGACCATGTGTGTCTCTAGTGACATGTTTTTCTAGCAAAGGATTGTGTGGTCATTTACTTCCTAATGATTGGTTTCCGAAGGGATTGATGAATTCATTAGGGTCTGTCATTGCTCTGTGTTTCTTTTTGGACCTTGTTTCGACCATGAAAAATTTTGCTCAAAATGGGTAATGCAGATTGTGCCTAAAAACTTATATGACCTATGTCTATATTTTTGGATTTTTTTGACAATAAATGATGTACCTAAAATGGTTTCTAAAAGATGTACACTAAGATGACATATGATAGGATTGAAAAAATGAAAATTTTTGAGTAGACTATGATGATAAATGAGTGTAAGACGGTATAACCTACCACTTAAGGATAAATGCATGTAAAGACTTGTTTTTGACCAAGGAACCTGATTGTATGACAAGGATAGTGACAAGGTGAATTTTTCAAACTAGACTAATGAGCTGAAAAGATCCACTAGGTGGGACCTAAAGTGACAAGGTTCAATGATTTTGAAAAACCGTAACATGAACATTTCCACTAACGAGGAAAGTTATCTATTCTGTGATATGCAATTTCCTAGGGAGTATCTATATGCATGCAAGTTAGGATGACTATGACTAGGACGTTTACTATGACTAAGAGGTATATGACACCTAATGATGGTAACTAGGATGTATATGACACCTAATGATGGAAATTTTTGAGCAAAATTTACCAGTTTTGAATCTAAGGTTGATTTTAAAAACCTAAACCAAATTGTGACAATGATGTATTTAGGACTTAGCTCGCGGTTTTTGATGTTTTCTGTTGATAGGCGAATGCGGTTCACCTAACAGTTGTGATTGAGATTCTGACAGATGTGGTTTTTGATAGTGCATGTGATGTTTCTGACAGTTGCAATTTTTCCTATGACAAATGTGGTTTATCGATACACATGCAGCTCCAAAATTGACAGATGCAATTTGCACAGACACATGCGACTCGAAAATTGATAGATGCGTATTGCATGAACACATACGACTCAGAATGTGATAGTTGCGACTCATGATATGGAAACTATGAAAAAGTGAAAAATTTGACAGCCAAATGCGACTTTTCCCCTAACAGATATGACTCGCTAATACATATGCGGTGTTTAAACTAACAAATGCGACTCGGTTTTCTGACAATTGAATTTTTCTCGAAAGTTAAAATTTTCTCGAAAGTTGTTGACTGAATTTGTTTGTTTGATCAAGATTTTAATGAATACAACAAAGAAAAAATACAACAATACATATATTTTCAGTTTTTGTGATGGTAAGGACTGTTAAAGACTCGAAAAACCATTACAACCTAGGCTTTTAGGACAGTACTTGTTGAATTCTCATTTGGATTTCTCCAGCTACACATATTTATGGTGAATGACTAGTAGCTTGACCCCACTAGCTCCCCTCCATGGCACTCACTTATACGAGGTAGCCAAGCTACTGTATCCACGAAACTCCCATGGTATACATTTCATTTCCACACATAAACCGTAAGAATATAAGACGGCTTCATAGGGCCGACCCTGCTACACCAACAAGTAGTTAGGATTTTGGTAACTCTACAACAAGGTGTTTAACAAGGGAATTCCATTCATGGGACACTATCCAACATTTGTGAGAGTCCATTTCTATCCATCTCTTTGAGATAGTGAGTGTGATTCGTGGGCTTTCCCCAAGAATCCACTTTTCTATACCGGTTGGAAGTCGCTTGGCTTTAGCATGCTACCAGTCTGAGTCATCCTGGGGTGAGTACTTTTTCCCACCAAGATAGGCCCAAGTTATAGAGTCAGCAAACGTTTCTCTTACACCTAGGATCACATGACTGCGCAAGGGGAGAGGATAATTCGGTGTATTGAATTGTAAGGGTTACAGATACCTGCAAAGCACCAAGCAAAGAAGACAACAGTTCTTTTTAATCCAAATGATAATTTTCTATCTATCAATCAGAAAATTCATTTTAATCCCACATGACGATTATCTATCTACCAAACAAAAGCTTGCTTAAATAAATGAAGTAACACAAAGGCATTAGGTCCTGCATGCAAATTCATTAGTAGTTCATTTTTCTTCAGCTTTCATCCTGCAAAAAATTATCTTAGGTTTTTAAATGTCTTCTATGCTTCATCCTGCAAACGCTATGTTATTCCTCCTTAACACAATTAACACAAACATTAGTGAAAAATTCAAACAAGCTAAAAAGCGAAAAGTGAAAATATGGATGCACGGAAATCGATAAATAAAATGAAAAAGTATTACTAGACAAATGTGGCTTTTTGAGCTAGAGATGCGATTCAATTGTTGACAGGTGGATGTGGTTTGCAAAATTTGTGGACAGGTAGATGCAGTTTGTGACTTCACAAATGCTGCTTTTGATGACAGATGCATTGCTGTTTTTCATAGATATAGCTCGTAACTACAGATGCATCATTTTTCAGAACAGATGTGATGCGCCGAATGGAAAACTTGCAAAAAAGAACTGAAAATAGAAAAATGAAAAGATGAAAATATGTGTGGATTTTGAAGCATGTTCACATCGGGTTCACCAGATGTAACATCATAGATTTTCTGCAAGTACTAGAATAACAAAGTTAAATCTTAATCTAAACAATAATTTAAAATCTAACAACAAAGAATGAGGAAATAAAATAAATTAATAAAACCAAAATGATCTCACCGAATGTGTGTTCATCCCTTCGAATTATCTTGATTGTTCTTCTCCATTTTGCCTTTTTTTAGTATTCTTGCCCTCTGATTTCTATGTTTGAATGCAAGTTTAATTTTTTCGAGTGTCTAAGCAAAATATCGAAGTTGAATCTCTTCTCAAAAGTATGTGATTTTGGGAGGAGGAATAATGATAATGACAGGCCATTTTAGAGATTTTGGTTTTTTGAATGATCATCTTAGAGTGAAAGAGAGATCGACATATGAGATTGATGAATGCCATGCGATGAGTTATGTCTTAGATAGAACATGAGTTAGAATATGAGTTAGAACAAGAGTTCAGGAAGACTGAAGATAGAAACTAATTTAGAATGTGAGTTAAAACACGAGTTCAGATCTTAATCTCCAAAAATAGAAGAAATAGACTTTGTATGCAAAATCCAAATTTGGAACTCGAAGACTTAATGCATTCGAATGCAAATAGGAGTTAGAACTAGTTAATCGATTAGTTGTAACAGATAGTCTTCTCGCAGAGATAAAAACTAGTGTTGAATTCAGAGAAAACTGGAGAACTAAAAATAGATCTCAAGTCAAAAGGTGAGTGAATGAATTAGATAATTGAATGATGGAGGAATGTGACATAAATAATTAAATATGAATTAAATTTTAATTTAATTCAACATTCGAAAATAAAAGACTTTAATTAAATAAATAAAGATAATTTATTTAATTTGACTGTTTGAAAGAATAATATGACTAATTAAATAAAGATATTTAATTATAGTTGGAAAAGTATGATAAAGGGGTAATTATTAATTAGTTCGCAACATAATTAAATAAATATGATTTATTTAATTAATCAAGTTGAATAAAGGTTATTAATGAATTAATGAATTAATTAAAAAGGGATATTTAATTAATAGAGGAAATATGTGTTAGAAAGGTTAATTAAATAATTAACATAATTTAATCAAGACCACGGACTATAGAAAATTAATGTCAAATGTGTACTCGCAGGTCTAGACCAATTTTCAGTATCTACATCATCCATAATAATTTTCCTTTTTCTTTATTAATTTTATGTGTATTTCTATCTTTGTATACCAGACCTTTTCTGCCCACATTTTTGTTTTTGCAAAACCTTGCAATGTGACCGTATCTGTTGCAATTGTAGCACATAGTTGTTCTTTGTCTAGACTAATCATTCCATTGATTTCATCTTGATCTACATTGATTATAAATATTCCCAATTCTTCCATAGGTATAACATTCAACATTCCTTCTATTGACAAAGTAGTTTGACACATTTGTGCATTGAATTGATTTATGACCAAACTTTTTTCAATTGAAACACTGACTAGAGAATGATGGATTACTTTATTTTATTTTATTTTATTCTAAACTGAGTATCCATATGGTCGAATTTATTGCAAGAAAAAAAGTATCCATTAAAATTTGGAGCATTAGGTTGTCTTACTAGATACCTTCCATCTTTGTTCATCTAATTTCCTTCCCTAAAATTTCTTTGTCCAGATCCAAAACTTTCTCTTTTATCATATCCAAGGCCTCACTTGTCTTTAGCATTATTTTGTCCTTGAGTCAGCTCATCAAGCTTAACAAAACTAATCTAAAACTTCTCCTTGTATTCATTTGCAATAGTAAGTTATTCTTTGAGAATAATAAGCTATTTTTCAAGTTTTTCTTCATTATTTCTGGATTGTTGTATTTCACTCTCCGACTAAATGAATTCTCCATTTACTCTTTTGCATTCATCAGATCTTTCTTTTAAGGACTAGGCAAGACTCCCCTCATTCTTATTCCTTTCTTCAATCTCCTTAGTCAACTTCATCACCATAGATTCCATCTCATTTTTTAGGGTATCATTGTTTCTGGAAAGTTTTTCTCATTCTTCAGTTATTTCCTTCAAGGTTTGATTCAGGTGAGCATCATCCATGTTTTCACTTTCTTTTTTCTTAATCTGATCACAAAGTTCTTTCCTCTTTTCATTGGATTTAACAATCTAATCCTTCAATGTCTGAATGAATTTCTCAACATCCCTAAGATTTGCTTTCAATTCCAAGATTTCTACTTTAGATTGATCAAGGTCATCAAGTGCCACCAAAAGCTATTGCAAAAGACTACTAGATTCCATCACATTCCAAGATCCACCTCAAGCTACTAAACTTCTTCAAAGGAACCAGACGCTCTAATACCAATTGTTGGACTCAAGGGAACACTAAGAGTGGGGGGTGAATCAGTGTTCTGCAAATCTTAACTTTATTAATCTGATATTTAAACCATTTCAACATTAAAACAAAGAAATATGCAAACACGCAAATTTATCATCCACAACACCATAACACAAGGATTTTTACGTCGAAACCTTATTAGGGGAAAAACCACGATGGAGGTCAATCCACAATTTGAGTACTCAAATATAAGTTTTACAAAAGGGAATGCACTTGCATTCAGGCACATTGCCTAGAACCCACTGCTCAAAATAGAAGGTTCACTGTCGTACAAAATTTTGGATTAAAACCATCTAAAAGGTTGAATTGAAGTAGTAGCATCTACTTATTCCAGGATACAGTTTCGGTTAGGCTCATGGATCGGATTTTGGACACTCTCTCTAACTTTACTCTTCACTCTGCTCTACAATTCACATCACAAATCCATGCATAGATGAATTCAGATCACTATCATTCTAAATTTCACACCACACACTAATATAATTCACATACTACACATTCATTCTCTCAAAATGATACTACTGATCTCATATATATATTCGCTATCAAAGATTTGATCATTCATATGTCGACTTACATAAAACATAAAATACTTTTCAACTGTAGGCTAAATCCACCACTAATTCTTTATGTGCACCACCCATAGTCTGTCAAAGTATAGTGAGGAACCAAATAAACATATTCAAACATCAAACATTTAACCAATTACTTCTTAAACATCTGCAATGACTAATTTTTCCAAGTCAGCCTTCAAGCACAGATAATCAAAAAATTAGTGCACCTGATCTCCTAGATTGTACACCAATGAATGGATAGCCACAAAAATCTAGAATAAGGTATTGCAGATACCAAATGATCTTCCTTGAGATGTACAACATGAAATGATAAGAATATAATGCACATTGATAGATATATTTTTCTTTAACCAGGTACCCTATTCTTCATTCTATTCTACTAGTATGAACTGATACTAGACTATGGACCAAATGAATGACTTTAGGTTGCCATCAATGACAAAACTAGAAGCCATATGCCAACACACCCTTCTTGTAACTAATTTTCATCATATTTAATTAAATCAAATCATTTAATTAAATCCCCCTAAGTCTTCTTATTTGATTAAAATCAATTAAATCAAATATTATAAATCCCCTAACCTCTTCCAATTAATTAATTCTAAATTAATTAATCCTAAATCACCTTCCAATCATCATTAATTAAATCCTCCAGCTTTTAACTCTTGAAGATCTAAATCAACCATGACAACTAACTAGGTTGCACATGAAATTAATTTCTATTTATCTAATTCCTTTAATTATCCTTACAAAGACATATTCTAATGAATATTCCTCTCAACCACCTCTCATTCAATTTACCTCCAAGGGTTTTTAAAAATCTATCACATCCTCTTACAAATGCAATAAATTCTTTTACATCCTCTCAAATCTCAACCAATTTCATTCAATTCCTCTTACACCATTTTTAAATTCTCAACCATCTTTGTTTACTTCTCTTCATCCTTCTCCACTCACACATTTCCCAAAATGTGCTCCACCCTCATTCAATAGAATTGTGACACTTGGAAAATTCTCATTGTCTCTCAATTTATCCCACATTCATCAAATCTCTCATTCTTAAACTCTTGAATTCTATAAATAGAAGCATCCTTCTCGGTGGGGGCATTATTATTAGGGACGCCTACATGGCATGTAGATGTCCACATGGTGCACTAATGTCCCTAATAGATTCCTACGGCTAGAGCCTACAAAGGAATTACACCTCCCATTGGGGGTCGACTTGTAACACCCTCTTCGGCCGACCGACCTGAATATGGTTGTTTCTTCATCTTCCTTCTTCATATTCACTATTCCTTTATCCATTTTGGGATCTCTTGACCATCTTGAGACTATCCTCTTCCTTCCACAATCCCTTCACAAGCTCCAAGCAACTTCTTAACTATCTCTTCACTCTCAAGCAAAACTTTACACTTCACATCAACAACAGCAACACTACATCAACTTGGTAGAGCAAGTGTCGAATAAAACACCATTGCAATAGAGGCTTGAGTTCCTCTTGTTTTCTCCCCCACTAGCATTGAGCACTTTGGGAATAGGTGGTAAGCTTTCAATCCTCTCCTCTATTATTTGGTTGAGTATTATAACACTATTTTGTAGTGCTTTAGTGTTGTTTACTTCATTTCATACTTTTCTCTCTATCTATCTAGTTGTTCGTGGAGATGGGAACACCAAAATGAGGGTTTGAATGAGGAAAACCCCTATACAACCCCAACAATTTCTCTCTCTTGTGTGTAGGTATGGAAGACATTCATGAGCTAGAGGCTTCATCACTCACATGGTTGTAAGTATTTTCTTTCCCTTCTTTGCCTTATCTTTATCACTTTTATTTCAGTCTATTTTAGCTTTATCACATTCCCTTACTTTATCGCATTCTAGAAGTTCTGAGTAATCAGAGTAGAATTGGTTGGTTAGTAATTTTATGTGATAAAATTTCTCTCTAATCCATATGAGATGCCAGCATGCCTCGGGGATGCCAAAATGTCGCACTGTTGTTAGTATTCTATGCTGTTATCTTTTGGTTGAGAGCTTGTCAGTTTGTCTAGAAGATCTCTATGACCTACTCTTCATGATTCTAGAACTCTCACCGCTATCCTTTGAAATATTTTAAGGCAGTTTTCCCTATGAGGCTCTCTGAATGAAGAAAACTCATGAGTAGTGAATCCCCCTTCTCTACATATGGATACACAACTTCATGTATTTTCATTATAGTCATTTTACTTTATAACTATCATCACTTTCATCATTTTCAATCATATTCATCACCATTTGAAGCCATTTTCATACTTGGATCATATTCAACCACCAAGCTTATCAAATGGATTCTTTCCACATCAAAGGAGCACCACTCCCGCTATGGGATGGATGTTTAGCTAGTTTTATTTATATTACATGCTATATTTAAGTAAGTTTCTCATTATTTCATGTCTTCTATTGAATTTGGCTAAATAATTTGATAGGGAGCACTAGATTTTCTTTCTAACATTTTTGACACTTGTTTGTTGATCCCATGTTAGTTTGTGCAGGCTTGATGTCCACAATTTGTATGCAACCATACATTTCTATATCATTGTGGTATAAGCCTTGGATCTCATCAATTTTATTATTGGATTAGAGATTAAAAAATTTCAACATTTTTCAAACATTAATACTTTGAAAACAATAGTAATATTTTGATAAAATGGAATGACAATATGATTCATAGTAAAACGTGGTCAATTTACTTACAAGTAAAAGTGATTATTAGATGTACAGAATTTGGTATATGATAAATGTTTAGAATTTCAATCATCTATCAATTTATGAAATTGGAAATCAATACTATTATTTCAAATAACTTATAAATAGTTGTTCAAACCAAATATCAGATTGTTTTCCAATTCATTATTAAATAGTTTGTTACATTTTATTAGGAAAGGTTTATTCACTAGGTATTTTGCTTGATAAATTTATCTAATCTTATTTAAAATATTTGTTGTGGTAGTCTCTTCATGCATGTTCAATATCAATGAATCAACCAAACTAAGTTTAAGAAGACCCTTTTTCATATGTATATATGTATATATATATGTATACATGTATATATGTATGTATGTATGCATATATGTATATATATGTATGTATTTATATATTTATATAGACATACATACACATATACATACATATATACATGTAAATATATATAGATGCATATATATCTACATATATACATACATACATTATATATATATATATATATATATATCTTACCCCAATCTTCTTGTGATGCAGCTATAATTTTAGATATAGATATTGTAGCCCATATATATTGTTATATGACAACATCCTCAATCTTGATCTTCCATAACTCAAATTTTGTTCCATAAAAAATATTCATCTGTATCCTTGATGTTCTTTGCATATCTTTAGGACTACAATTATATAAAATCCCTCTTTATACAAGCTCCCAATCAAATCAATATTAGTATGAAAAACCCTCTACCCAACACCTAAAATTTGAGATGATTAGGATTTTATGCCAATTGAAAAGAATTATGGAAAGCATAAATGCTTCCTAAACTAATACTCTAAGGAAAGTGCTATATAAATTTTAACCTTTTAATAATTATCAAAATTGAATAGAATAAAATAAAATAATAATAGTACATACCATAACATAAGTGTATGCAGAGAAAACCCTTTTGGGAGAAAACCTCCACACTCTAGAGCAGCTCAATGTATATTTCAATAAATATATACACAACCTTGAACTCAAGAACGTAATGCATAAGAGATACAATACATGAAATAATATAATTATAATTAGAAACCCATGAGTTAAAAAGAACAGAAAGTGAAACCAAATTATCTTTGAATCAAGTATTCCTTATGATGTGTCATAGTATGCATTATAAGTCAGTGAAGGGATTAACTCATCTTTGCAATTATTTTATACCTCCAACTTTGTAAATTTACTATGCAAACTTTAAAAGATCATAAATTCTTATATAATGGGTTGATTGGGCCTTTTATTTCTCCCTCTCCCCTTTCTCTCTTCCTTGAACATTTTTTCTCTCTTTAACCTATCTCTTTTTGTAGACATGGAAAATGCACAATTCGATTCAACACACTTGATCCAGATTACTAATGACATTTCCTCCTATACCATACTCTAAGATTATCATCACCTTTTGTCTCTTAATTAAATAAATCATTATTTATTGGATTAAGTCTTTCTCCTCTATTGATTAAATTAATCAATTTAATTTAATTAACCTTATGTCTCTGTCTAATTAAATAAATTATTTTATTTGATTAGAGTCTGTAAAGTCCTCTTATTAAATAAAATATATTAAACCTTATTTGATTTAATCTAACATTTTCTCACTTAGTTAAATAAATCAAAATCATTTATTTGATTAAATCATTTCCTCTCAATTCTGATTTAAAATCAATTCATCAATTTTAGTCAAAATTTTCCAAGCATCTAATCTCTCATTAAATTGATCAAAATCTTGATTAAGTTAATCGCCATCACTAAAATCCTCTAGAGAATGCAACTTTCACATGAAAATAGATTTAATTCATTTATTAAATCTCTATTTTCCCTCACATGGCATAAAAAGGGAATATTCCCTCAAGTTTGAATGCAAAAAGTCCAAGTGGATGGGTACTTCAAACAAAGAATTAACTCCTCTTGCATGTCCTTGTGCATTGAGCCAAGTGGCATTTATTTCGTTCCTTTTTCCCTCTCACATTTCATTTCCTCAATTTTAAATTCCACCTAATTGCATTTATTGGCACTTTGGCCAAAATGTGCACAACCATCAACCATTTACATGGTGACAAGTGCCATTTGACCATTGGGTGAAAGTTAGTCCCAAATTTCCCAAATCTTGCTCTTTATTCCAAATTCAAATCTAGAAATGGAAGGCTTATCTTCTCATTATTCATCCACAATCTCATGCAAATATACTTTCTTGACATTGAGAGCCAATTTTGTGCAAATCATTTCACATATTCATCATTTTAAAAATTCCATAGCTAGGTTATGCTCAAATCTCATTGAAGAGATTTGATCAATCCACACACATCAACATTGCAATTTAGGAGTTGGGAAAGGGCCAATTTCGACACATCAAAAGAAACCAATTCCCTCATGGGATCACAAGTTTCCTTGCTTAAATAGGATTCACCTGCATTTTTATATTTTGTTCTTCATTTTCCTAGTTTAAGTTTTAGTAAATTGATTTCATGGGTAATTCTTCATTCTTGCTTGCATATGATCTAAAATTGTGATCTATTTGTTGTTTTTGTACAATTGCAAGTTTAGGGGTTTACATTTTGGCACTAGAAGGAGGGCTTGAGCAATTTTTAATCAAGTTTTCTTAAAAATTCTACATTTTTTTTCATTTTCTTTGCAGGTTACAGGCCCGTGGCTCTATATTGTGCTGCATTTGTAGGTGCAACACTATATCACACCAGTGATAACCCAAATTGTGCCACATTTGCTTCCCGCATTAGGATTTTCAAAACTTCAAACTCCGTCGCGGATCTGCAATTCCAAACTCAGCTACACCCAATCCCATAACTCTATATTGTGCCATATTTTCAAGCATAGTGCCACACACTGCATTTTTTTCCAAACTGTGCCACACCCACTTTCCCGCTCAATTTTTTTCAAAAATCCCAAACTCGGCCTCGAATTTTGAGTCACAAACTGCACCGTTTGCAAATCTCCATCGCACCCACACTCTTTGTTTCTGTAGAGTGCCGCACCCAATCAAATGCGTGATGCTATATAGTGTTGCTTCTATTCCAAACTACATCATGGAAAACAATCAGAATTGAAATTTTAACATGTGCCTTTCGAATTTTTAGATTTTTTTTAACTATTGACCTGTTTGTAGTTGTTTTTGTACTCTCTAGTTTTTGTCATTTGCAGGTTAGAACAAGGGAGAAAGCAAAATAGGAGGTTCAGCATGGCATCATTTTCATCACACATAAAGTATTTTTAAACACTATAGTGTTGTTTAACACTTCTAGAGGATCTTTAATTTTGTTTAAAAAGGAATTTGTTTACTTTCATGCCTTAGAAAACACTATTTTTTCTCTTGGATTTTAAAAAGAATAAATATTTATTTTTTAAAAGTTTGCAAAATGGCTTAAAAAGAACCTTAGAAACAATCTACTAGATATGGTTTAAGGTTTTAAAATTGAACAAGGCAACTCTCACACTTCAAAGTTCATGCTTTAAAAAGAACTCATTTTTTTCTTTGAGGATTAAAATGAACATGTGTATTTTGATGTTTTGTAATCCTTTTCACAAAGTAATATCATGTAAAAGATGTATGCACTTCTCTCTCATGACGATCTTGAGAATCAAAATTATTTTTGTGATATTAAGTTGTCAAAAGGATTACCTCCACACTTTGTTTTGGGTTTAAAATTGAACAAAACATCTTGCAAGTGTGAGTAGGCTTATTGTGTGTGTTCTCCCTTTGTTTCTAAATAGAGGTTGATTGAACTATGAATATGTTTACTTGCTTTTGTTTATCTTAGGGGGCATGCCTTGTGGGAAAAAGTACTCATGCAAGGGAATGACCCAACCGATAACACACTAAGGACAATTGTATTTCTAGCTAGGATATAAAAGTGGGTATTGGAACAAAATCCAGTATCATGTGGTTGGCTCTAATGAGAAGGGAAGAAATGGTCTCTCGCCACATGGGTCAATCTCCACGAACAAAAAGACCAAATTAGAACCCTTGTTTAGCAAAGGCCAAATCCTTATCTATTTTGTTGGTGTAAAAGGTCATGTCCTTTGAAGTCACCCCACCTTATACATGCAGTTATGTTGTAGAGATGAAAAGTATGCCATGGAAGATTCATGGGTATTGATGCTTGTTTGACTTGAGAAGTGAATGCACTATAAGGGGGACCCTATGTGGTCAAGCATCTAGTCATCCATACTAAATATGCGCAGCTGGATTCATCCAAGTGGGAACCCAAAAAAATATTGTCTCTTCATCCTAGGGTTGTACATGTGCTTGGAACTAAAAAATGCATTGCTTGGTCCTCAAAACAATTGAAAAGAAAACATTCACAAAGAATTCTGAATTTCAAACCCCTTGGAGGAAACAAATATCCTTTGACAAATCTAAGTGTTGTTGCTTCCCCTAGGGATCATATCCTTAGAGGTTTCTAAGTGCTTGGGATTAATCATCATTTGTTTTCACTAAGGTCAACCTAGAAAATTTTTTTCCCTAATTTCCTTGATTTCCACATAATCGACCTTATGGGATGAAAAGAAAGTAGGACATTAGACATGCAGTTTGAACAATAATCAAGAAAGTGATTTTGGTAAAAAGAACTCACTAAGGAAAGATAAAAAACAAATTGGACCTCACATGTGTTGTCTCAAATGGTTTCCTGAAAATTCAAAATCCCAAAACCAATATTCAAAAGGATTAGTCTAAAAGCTCAAGAACAACATCTTGAAATGCTCCTTGAAGTCATAGAAAGATTGGTGTATAATTTCTATAAGAAGGCTTCAAGGAATAACCCGAGTTTGTATGCATTTTATTATCAATAGAATCCTGAGCTTTTTGAAAGGTTTTCTTTCCTCATATAGGAAGTATAGCATGTTCTTCGATACCGAGGTTTTGTAAAAAAGAGTCATGTCTAGATCAAAGTCTAGGATCAAAGTCTTCACTCTCATCCATCTCTCCATCAATCAAATTTCACCTCACCAAGAAAACTTTTGGGAACTTTAGAAAAACCATTCATGCTAAACTTGAAGGCTAAATCAACATCACTCTATTTGGCTTAATACACCTAGCCAAATAGTCAAATCTCTTGAATAAAATTGCCTCTAGGATAACGCAACTTCCTTAGGTCTACTAGTTCATAATCACCTTGGTTGTCTTAACACACTTAGCCAATCCATTCTCTTGTGCGAGTTTCCCCTAGGATAACACAACTTCCTAGGGTTTACAAGTTCACTACCGTCTTGTTTGACTTAATACACCTAGTCAAACTATCAAAATCAATCCAAGCTCTAAAGTTTAGCATCACCCCTAAAATCTCTTCAAAATTTTCACTCATTCACTTCATCCATTTATCTCATCGCCATCACCAGCCATCTTTATCCTTTGAATCTCCTAGTTCTTCACTTTTGGGCCTAAAGATTAAGATCAAATGATCCCTATTTTATGGTCCAAAGAAGATCATAACACAAGAGGAACATGGAAAACACCAAAGATATATCAACTTCTAGTGACTTAGGTCAAATAACCACTGAATTAAGCATTGCGAGATCAAGCAATTCCCCAAATAGCTCTCCTCTACCATCACTAAATCCTTAAGAGGAAAGCTATGAAGAGGACATCACAAATGAGGACTTGTGAATGACACAATCAGAAATGCTAGAAATGGCTCAAAATCAAGAGAATCATAAAATTGTCAATGCCATGTTTAAATACTTATGCACATTAACAGAAGGAGGGGTTCAGTTCCCTTCTAACCTTGATGTAGGCACTAGTATGGACAAGCCTCTTACAAACATATCCCCAATGTCAACTCCAAATATCACTCAAGAAATGCCTCAAACCATATCGACTATCACACCAACCTCATCAATTATGAACAAGGGAAGTGCAATGTTTCATGAGTTACAAAAGAATCACCTTGTAAACAACAAAGAGGTAAATGTCAGCACCACACCAAGTAACTTTGTCCTGATGAATCCATCACACCCATATGTCCTAGTCACCTTCCATAATCATGCAGATTCATCTTCATTCCATGCAACACTGGCTTATCCATTAAACGTACAAAATTCTCTACCACAAGGAGAAGGTGGTTTGTTTGGAACAGTAGGAGTCACTGACCCATTCCTCTTCCAGGGGATCATACCATCTTTTCCTCCATTACCGCTCACATTTGTATCACCTCTTGGATTGAGTCTTCCCCCCCTACCCACCACTAGTTTCTCAAATCCAAGCAATTCAAGCATCACAAAAAAAGGTGGCAACCACTCAAGCCACAACAGTCAATACATCAATCGGTCCTCAAATCTCTCAAAGCATACTTTCTCAAGGACCAAGCATCACAACCACATCACCAACAACCCAAATCCCAACCACCAACACAACCCTTTTTCCCATCACAATAGTTAGCACCATTCCCAATCCACCACCAATCACACCAAAAACTAACATGACGAATTAATTCATCACCATGATCCAAGCCTTCCAAAAAGCCAACCATCAAAGGGTACTTAAACAAAACCAAAAAACTACACAACATGCTACTTAGCAAGCACAAGCACAAATAGCTGCCCAACAAGCTGGATGAGCTACACAAGCTACACAAGCCGCACAAGCAACCCAGCAAGCACAAGATCAAACTCAAGCCCAACACTAGGCTCAATAGGCGCAAACACAATACTGAGTACAATTCCAAGCAATTCATCAACAAGCATACCAACAAGATTTGTTAGTGCACAAGTAGCTAGATCAACAATAGGCTTTATGGGAACAACAACAGATGGACCAAAAACAAGATCAACAACAGGCGTTGTTGACACAAATGCAGGAATATCAATAGGCCTTGAACGCATGGCAGATCTTGCAGTAAACTCCCACTAGTACCCCTCCCACAAATCAAACACCACAAACACCTCAAAAAACATTCAACCCACCTCCCAATTTGCACAACGATGTCACAACACAAATCAAATTTCTCTCATAGCAGTTGTTGGACCTCCAAGTAGGAAAAACAACCAGAACACTGGGCAACTTGTGTCCCTATCCATTCAATAGAGATCTCACAATGATACCATTCCCAAACGGATTTGAAATCCCCAAATTTGATAAATATAATGGAACGGGAAACCCTGAAAATCACATCAGGGAATTTCAAGTGCATTGCATGGAGGTTGCATATGATGACACATATCTAATGCGACTTTTCCCCCAAATTTTTACTGGTCCTACCATTGAATGCTTGTCTCACCTACCCATAGGCATTAAAACATTCCAGGAAATTGTGGAAGCATACCTTAAAAATTATGCCTTCAGCATGGGTCCAAATGTTAGTTTGGAAGAACTATCAATGCTCAAACAAAGAAAAGGAGAGATATTCGCATCCTTCCTGCAAACATGGTGATCCAAGGCCAATAAGAGAAAGTGAACCATGCCAGAAGAAGAACAAGTTTGCACAATCATATCTAATCTAGATGAAAACTTGGTGTTCTACTTAAAAATGAAATGCATCACATCGTACGATCAGTTGATCCCAAAGGTGCTCAATATCAAAAGAGCCCTTACTGTGTGAGGAGGTGCATCAACATTTATTCTACCGCAAGATAATCGGCCATCCAACAATTATAACTATAATCCTCAAATGTGGTCGAGGAACAAAAATATTACAAATGACGGCGTGGTCGATGCTAAGGTGGTCATAAATGCTCCTAAACAAAACATTCAAACTCATCACTAGCCACAAAATCACAATCGCAATAATGTGAAAACTAATACATTAGTAGAACAATAACAACCACTTACCACCAACCAAATCAATAACTTGGGAAATCAAGGAGGACCACCTCCCCGAAACAAGTATCCTCCCAAGTGGAAGTTCACGGCTCTTGGAGAATCAATTGAATCCATAATGAAGAAGTTAGTCAAGGAAAACCTTATTAAAGTCTCCAACTCTGAGCAATATGTGGAACCCATGACCAAACCACCATGGTACAATGAAAACCTCCTTTCTTATTTTCACAAGATCAAGGGACATACAACTACAAATTGCATGAGGCTGAAGAATTTCATTCAAGACCTTATCAAGGACAAGATCATAAATGTTGAACAACCATCTAGGAACCATGACCTCAAGATATGTACAAATATGATGCAAAATCACAATCAAGGAAATAGTTAGGGAAACAACAAAGGCAAGAAAAAATATGCTAGTGCTAACCTAGTATATGAAGAGATAGTTGCATGTGTAGATGAAATGGTCATGGTTATTAATGTCAAAGGAGCCAACACCAACTATGGAGTCATCAAATGTGGCAGAAAGGTCACTATTGCAAGGGAACTGAAACCATCTAAGACCCCCATTTCAAATAAATTTTTTTTCCCCTATGACTATAGTGTCATCGATCAGCTGAAGAGAACCCCCACATAGATTTCCATCGTGGGACTATTAAAAATTTCTTTTGCACATAGGAAAATTCTTGATGAAGCATTAGTGGCATCCACCATCTCCAGCACCCATGACACATAATAGTTTTAGTCTATGGTTGGTAATATCATCACACCAAATCTCTTTACATTCTCTGATCAATATTCCCCCCCTAGCCATCTCATAATCACACACTTCATCTGCAAGTTTTGATTCATAAAAAGAAAGTTAAAAGGGTCTTGGTGGATGGAGGTGCGGGCCTTAACATTTTCTCTCTCAAAATTATAAAGTACTTGGGATATTCTAAGGATTCCATTAATAAGAATAAAAGCATCACTATAAGAGGATATGATGATCAAGAAAGAGTGTCTCAGGGCACTATTAAAATCCCTATCCAAGTGGGACCAACAACCATGAAGACTACCTATTGGGTCCTTGACCTTGACCTACCATATAACATCCTCCTAGGATGTCTATGTATCCATGGAATGAAAGAAGTGGCCTCAACATATCATCAATGCATCAAATTCTTGTACCAAAATGAGGTCACTATACACGGGGATCCCGAATCATTCATCTATTGCAAAAACTTAGAAGCCAAGTTTTATAAAATCCCCCATTTTTGAAAAATGATGAAGGCCCATCCACTGCATACATCAAACCATCTAACCTTGCCTCCACTTATGCGACAGAGACACCCGCCATCCCTGATATATCTAACATCAAACTCATGATCCAGGACAACGAATGTAGAGACTACAAAATGAAGAAGAGAGAATTTGCTGTAGGCGAGTTACTACAATCTCCTAGGTCACATGGGAAACGTTGAACAATCGAAACACCTGTCCACACCCTTAGGACAAACCCCTCTAGATTCGATAATTGGGGAGACCTAATTTGGGAAAATGTTGGTGAGGAAGATATTTCAAGTACGATATACCATGATGTAGGACCCACACCCACATTACCTATAGATAAAGCCAACAGAGGGCTAAAAATAATGCTTGGTATGGGCTACAATAGAAATGAAAGCCTTGTAAGGAACAATGATGGATGACTGGAGCCCATCATTGCAGAAAGAAGAATGAGAAACCTTGGCCTCGAATGTACTCTCCCGAGTATAACTGTACATGGCAGAGGTACCCCTAGTAGGGCAGTCAGGTCCTCTCCTCAAGTATCAAAAACCACACTTAGAACACTCATATGCACAGGTATCCCACTTGATAATTTCACTTTTGACATAACTAATGTATGTGCCAGTAGTGATGATGATGATACCATAGTAGGCCTTCCCATGCTCTTTAAGGATTCCTCCTTATTAATGATTAGTACCTCACCCGCTGAGTCAAACCAACCAACCCACAAAATCAACTTAGTATACCCTCAACTCATTGATCATGACCAATGAGGACCGCCAATTCTAGACTCATTCAAAAATGATGAGGCTCGCTTGGAATTCATGAGACTAAGGGATGTAGTTCTGTGCGGGGATCACAAGGTGGGTTTCGATAGCACATTAGACATTCAAGCATATTACAGGGAGATGATTGAGTCCTTCAGTCACAAAAGAAAAATAACAAGAATAAGCTTGGAGTTATTGAGTGAAAACTGTTGACACAAGATTTTGTAGGTAGCAATAGTCTCATGGGAAACTTAGTTATTGGGGGACATATTATGCTAGCTAAGTGACCTCTGGGGTTTTATCAAAGCTGGATCTTCGTTTAGTGGGGGAGGTAAAGGGTTAGAAAGACAGAAAAACATGAAATCTAAACTATAGGTGATATGCCAAAATCATGAATGAATTTACCAGAGCATAGTGCTAGATGCAAAGGCTCGAACCACCAAATGTTGTTTATTAAGTAATTTTTTTCAAAATCACTTTAAAACATAAGAAACACCCTCTAATTGCATAGCATAATATGACATAACTTTAGCCAACATAGAGGAATCAAAAAACATGATCTGTATTTATTTAGCTATGAAAGATCACAAAAGTTGAAGAAGAGGCATTCATACATTGTAGGAAAATAATAGCATAGACTAACAGTCTTATCAAATACGTGAAAAATAGAAAGGATGAATTGATTGTCATAGTCTACAAACTTCAAGTTTAATAAAAATATTACAGAGGCCTTTCCCAGTGGTCAGGAGCTTTGTATCAACTTAACAACAACCTATAAAAGAGAAAAAGGGCCCCTTATAAAGGCCAGTCCACCGCTTGAAAACCACAGAGAAAGATGCCACAAGCAAACATTGATGCCCTAGATCATCTCGAGTCATCACTGAATAGAACCATCGCCCAATAGTGCACCAACAAAGCCATTGCAGGGAACATAAAGCCACACAGTAGCAGAAACAAACATGTGTCACCGAAGAAGAAAATGCGGCAGCAATCAAGAAAAATTGGTGTAGGCAACAACTCTCAGAAAATCAGCACACAAGAATATGCCACACGTCGAGAAAATGGAGCCTTGAAAAAGGAGTGAGGGATGCCCTAGGAAAAAGATCTGAGAGGAAGCCACATGAATGATGCCGAGAGAGGATAACCGCTTAGTGGGCCTGACTTGGAGAAAGGCCAGAGAAAGCCATGCATCGAGCAAACGAAAACCAGCAAAAGCAAAGCGATATAGAAAAGCAGGAACCTTTGTCTGGAGACCACATGGAAAGCATCAAGAATTTAAGAGGGATAAAGGAAAAGGAAAATCCATGAAAGAAAGATGACCACAAAATCTTGCAGCCCATGAAATAATGTTCATAGTTTGGTGACTGATAGGGAAATTTTTCCTGCAAAATGAAGAACCCCAAAAACCTTGGTTCAACATCCCATTATCGCTCACAACTTAGAGAGGGCACCCTGCGGACCGGTCTAGACTTCATTTGATGGTGTGGAGAGAGCTCATAGATTTTCATGTGCCAACTTCAGATTGCTAATTTCCTTGAAAGGCAATCTGTCAGATATTTTTGTCTCCAATTCCAGCTAGAAAAAGAGCTACACCAACTGATGCACGATACCTTCAATTTTAGCAGTGATCGAAAACTGATCAAAAGATCAGAAAATAGAAAGGTCCTACTTATTCTCCTCAATCCTTGCAATGATGTGTTCAACACCTACTACCGCTTGATCTATGATGAGGTCTGAAGGGAGGCCTCTCTGAGTTATGCAGGAAATTTTTTCCCACATGTCATTAGTAACTTGGTTCAACCTGGCCTTGCACTCCACCACATGTTGGACAGCCTCATGCATAGAAATGAGAATGTTTACACCCATTGCTGGCATTGATCAGTGTTCTATACCTACACTACTCAGATCCTTGTCGAAAGCTATATACAACTTGCCCAAAAAAATCTTGGCCTTCAGAACCTTATCAGAATTCACCTCCACACCTGCTAGATTGTTTCACTGATAGTTCTACATAGGCTGGTCACCTGCACCATAAACTTTAGGGTGGGCTACAGAGTAAGGCATAATTCCTTGAATTTATCCTAGTATGATGCATACAACTCATTGGCGATCTCCAACAAGCTCATTGGTGGTGCAAGAGGTTGGGCCTTCAAAATTTCCAATTCCCCTACTCTGTTGCTCAAGTTCGCCTTTAGCTCTAATAAATTTCCACTTAATGCAGACACCTATTCCCTTAGAGTGGAAATCTCCTTTTATTTCTCTTTTGTGGCCAATTCAGCCTCTTTCTTCATTTTGATTCCTGACTCTAAAGCAACATTCATTTCATTTATTTCATCACTTGTGCTTTGTCGGAGTTGTTTCATACCTTCATTCAGCTGAAGTATGTTAGCATGGAGCTTTTCTTCATTTTCTTGGCTCTGCTCAGCCTCATTTTGGAGGGTCAAGTCAATTTCCATTCTCATAACCTAAAGCTCCTTGATTCTTCTTTCAAAAGCACTCCTCTCCTTTTGCAGGCGACATCTCATTTTCCTGGGCTTTAAACTTGTTCACCTAGATATCAACCTTTCCTTTTAGCTCTGATATCTGCTCCTCCCTTTTCCTTTCCTAGTGATTGAGCTTGAGATAATCAGTGGTTACTATCTTCTAAGTTTCCTCCATCAGCTCGACCTTATCCCATGGATGAGCTTGTTGTAGGTCCAGCCCAATGGCGTTGATAGAGTAATCACTCGACAACATTTCTCCTTCCGGTTTAATCACATTGGGAGTGATCTTTGCAAACATCAATGAATTATGACTCTCATTGAACACAGTTTGCAAGACAGGATTTTCCTACCTGCCTACATCCTTTTGTCTTCTCATTTGAATTTGGCTGGCTTGAGCACTCTTATTTGCCTCCACCTACTAGGAATATTCCTGGGAAGGGATACCGAACCCACCAGCAAAAGGAAACTCCTGAGGGACTGCTAATGGGAAAGAGAGCATGTTAGGTGCATCAGTGGATTTTTCAGACCTTGTAATAATGTCTAAGGAAAAAGGTGAGATATTTTGGCCACTTAGAGATGATGAAAACATGACAAAGGAAGAGGTAGGGGAAGTACCAGTAGATAAGCTGGGCCTCAAGGATAAAAACTGTTGTCTCATAAGCCTAGGACTAATGCCAAATTGTGCTTCGAGTAAGGGATGAAAAGTAGAGGATGAAAGTGGGAAACCAAGAGGGGAAAGACTCGACTGCCCAGGATATCCAATGACAAGGAAAGCTGGTGTAGATGAAAAAGATGGGGTAGATGAAAAGGAGACTAGAGACATAGTAGAGAGAGAAGAGGGAGGAAATAATACTTGAGGCTCATGAGGAGCTACAAATGATACAACCACTTTGTGCTGCTGTTGCTCCTCCTCTCCGCCAGATTCTCTCATTAACGATCGCTTCTCCTTTGGAGAGTCATCAATGTCTACAATGACCTACCTTCTACAATTGGTAGTCCTTGGCCTCTTCCTAGTTACTTTAGAGGAGTTGGGTGGCTCCAACATTTGTGTGCTTGGCGAATCCTCCTAGTTTGCAAGCTATTCATCGACATCTTCCTCATGTGTTGGATATTCTCTTGCAACAGGGGCATTTTGGGTTACCTCTTCTCCAAGCTCCGTGGTAGTCCTTCCCCTGCAATAGTGTTGCTCCGATGTTGAAGGGTTCAGAGACTTCTCGCTATCTGGATGCTCGTTCTCCTAAATGTCATCAAATTTTTCATCCAAGGCCAAATCCTAGAAAATCCCATTTGTTATCTTTGTCTCTAGCCTATATATTTAGAAGTCTCAAATTTTTTTGGGCTTCCATTCAAGCTTATTCAATTGGCTATATAGCGACTGGTTGATCTTATGATTTGGGTTGGGCTTCCCCATGATGTAGTAAAAATTCAGCCATGGTGGTTGCTTGTCATCTGAAGGAAAATATTCAAGGCCTATATATAATTTCAAATTCCCCTCTTCAACATTTCTCTGAGGGCCCCAAAATGACCGAGGTTGATGTAAGATTTTTATGTCAACCTCCATAAATTATTTTTAGGGTTGTATTATCGGGTGTCCTTGATAACCACTAACCTGAGATGTACCAACTTTGAGTAAAGAATCTTTGAAGTCATTTTATTAACCAGTGACATTGAACCAAACATGAATGGCAAAATTAAATGGGAAGTCAAATGTTTTCCTCCCTAGTAATCATTATCAATATTACATAGTTGCCTTAATGCCTCCAGGGCCAACACTCTGTCAGAAAGAAAGTGTGGGAGCCGGAAGGGTTCCCAAGTGAAACCTCACATGCAGAGCATAGTGAAATTTGTGCCAAAGAACCAATTGTAGGGTGGCACAAGGTTTCCCAACAAGTATTTATGTCTCGGTGACAGGCGCACGGACATGCTGCCCCCAGATCTATCCAAAGCCCAAAATGTCGGGGCTAAGAACAAATTTGTAAACACATAGTAATCAAAATTTTTTGATAGGATGGGAGTCTATGTCGAAACTGGCTTCCTTGTGCCAGTCTCATCGAAAATGGCCAAAGACATAAATTGCTGGAAATAGTCCAGATTCTGATGCAATATTAAGTAGGCCAAGAAAGAATAATACCTGAATCTATAATTGGCCTGGAAGTCCTGCAACCATTGCTTCATCTCATCAATAATAATCTTCACAAAGTCCAAAAGCGGAGGTACATTGTTCCTTCTCAGTATAAAGCTGGGACACATTTGAAACTCAAAGACCTTCTTGTCTATATCCAGTCCGCAAACTAGCACCAACATAGAATAGCTAGAAGAAGACCCAATTTTTAAAGCACCTAGATTAATTGGGAGTCTAGGAGGTGCTGAGACATTTTTTGGCTAAGCAGTTTCAGTGTGGTAAAACTACGATGCCATTCTGAGCATTCACCACTTCTCATGCATCCTTTTTTATGTCAAAAATTTCAACATTCTGGGTCAAGGGGAGCGGGATGCATAACATATCTTGAAGATCTTCGAGGGTGATGACTAACCTGAAATTAAGGCCACTTATTACTCTAGTCTGAGGGTCAAAGTTTTCTGGGCATGCTGCCACAATCTCTGGGCAACGATGTACCAAGGGAACCATATATTGGGGAAGCCCATAGTCCCATAGATGTTTGCAGAAGGGGTCTGATAATTTCTTCATTTTCTCACATGTTGCTTCCCTAAGGCTCTTGGGATTTTGAGATAACTCAGGATCCGAAACATTATCCCAATCCTTCGATACTAAAACCCATTTCCTAGGAGGAACTATGCTCAGTGTCTTCTAGTCAACTTGACTGGTGAAGGGCCAGCATGGCTTTGTTGGGATACTTGGAGTAGCGTAAGACTCCCGGCTATAGATATCTACATAGGGTGCCTTCAATCTTTGCTCATTTATACTCTTTGGAGCCAGGGCTTATGTTGAACATTTTGCAATCTCAGCCATTTTCTCTATATTTTCAAGAACTTTTTCAGACTTTCACAAATGAATTAGCTTCTAAAAAACTCTTTCTCTCTTTGCGAATGACTTATCCATTTTTATCTTTTGATAAATTTTCACAATAAATGTGTTTTGCATGTCCAACCTACTTTTTGATTTTCATGAAAAATGGCTGAGCAAGTGTACATACGAGCCTTTCACATTTAGTTTCTATATGCATTACCAACTTTTCATGCATGTGAAGAGATCGTCAACCTACCAAATTACTCTCCATATTTAAGAGACATGACTTCACGTGAGGTGGCACCTGATTTTTCTTTGACAACGGACCAAGAAAACTTTGCCATATCTTTCACAAGCTCCTTTACATTTACTAATTTTTCCTGATTGTACCTGGGCACATCACCCAATAGCCTGCTCAAAAGATTTTACTTGATTTAGATGGGATGACAACTCCTTATGTTGACACCTAGCTAATCTTTATTTAATTGGACAACTTGAACAAAGCAAGTTGCAACTATACTTGCTTATTCCCATCACTTCACATGTCGTGGCACTAAAAATCGAGGCTTGGCAACACCTTTGCCTCTAGCGTAATCATGGCTTGTCTCATCTGGTGAACCCTAGCTAGTCTATAAATAGGGCTATTAGCAGCATTGCTAATCACAATTATTCCTAACATTCTCTATTTAGTAAGCTTTAGTTATATTAGAAATTTCATTTTCTAGCTAGAGTAGTAAGCAGCATGGAGATGCCAATTAGACTAGTCTATAAAAACAATTAGGCTACTATCCTAAGAAAAATTAGGTGTAAGCGCTTGAAGTGCATGACAGGCATCGAAAACCTATTGTATGTGAAAGCAATCAAATGGGTCCTCAACAAAGAGTGCATGGAATATGAGGAACAATACCAGGTTAACACCAGCATCTGCTCTCACTTTGTCGCCTCGCTATTGGATATAAGTGTCTCCAAATGCAAGATCCTGAAGCTGAAAAAGTGAGTGCTCCCTCAACATTACCTTGGAGGAGTGGAGAAAATAGTGCGGGCCACCAAATTTAATCATGGTGTCCCTTCAGTTTGCAACTTGCGTCGACTGTTGCTTCATGGAGGACCCATTCCAACTAGGCCTTTCTTATTTGGCTTTGAGCTCAAGACACACAAAGAACATCGCTCCAGGCTTCGTGTCGGCTGCTATTTTCTCATGCGGATTCATCACATCGAATCATTTTAGAACATGCAGTGGTACGAGGACTTTGAGAGGATAGTCTTTCCTCACCCTGCACCACCAGATGCTACTGCTGCTGGACCCTCTTTTGCCACATGAATGAGAAGAAAAAATAACTTCAACTTGATTTTTCTCTTTCTTTTTGCTAGCCCTCGGCCCTTTAGCGGATATATGTATATATTTTATACGAGGACACTGGCCTCTATCATATGTAATGAAAATGTTTTGGAAAAAATATAATATGCTTTTTCAAATCTTGGCTCATTTACAATGTATTTCAATTTCTTGCACTACTGTTGTTATTTTTAAAAAGCACTGAGAAGACCCAAAAAATTAAAGCGAGAAAGATGTATTCCATTAACTAGAATACTTAGGGCATTACCTTCCATGTCTTCTAACTCAAAAGAGTTGAACTATTTACACTAGACAATTTTGAAAGGCCCTTCCTAGAGACTATCAAATTTTCCATGCTGGTCGGGCTTTGCCCTGTACTCGTTGAACTTGAGCACCAAGTCCCCACATTGTAGCTCTTGATCCAATGCCTATTTATCGAACAACTTCTTTACCACCTGCTAGCGACTATTCATCACCTTAAGGGCAAGCTCTCTCTTCTCCTGAACCTCGAGTAGCTCAGAAAACCGTACCTCCATTGCTCCATTTTGTTCAATTTCTAGACATTTAATCAAATGGAGGGCAGGGATTTCCATGGAGATAGGCAAAAACACCTCCTTCTTGTACACCATCTCATAAGGAGATGTCTTTAGTATCCTCTTGGGCATGATTCGGTCTGCCCACAGCGCTGTCCAAAGGTTTTTATGCCATTCCTTCTAGTGTTCCGAGCCTATCCTCTTGATTAACCTAATTAGGTTTTTATTCATGGATTCCACAAGACCATTCCCTTAAGGGTAATAGTTGGAAGAGGTTTTCAGGAAAACTCCATACTTTAATGCAAATTGGGTCATCTTAGAGCAAAGAAAAGCCTTAGCATTATCAGAGATAATCATTTTAGGCGGGCCAAATCTGACAACCAGTTCTTCAAGGAAATTAACAATTTCTATTTTTGTGGCAGACACTGCCTCCACCCATCTGCTAAAATAATCAATTGCGGTTAGTATCCACTTATGTCTGGCTGATGAAAAAGGATTAATCATCCCAATGAAGTCCAGACCCCATTGAACAAAATGTTCCTCTACTACTATGGGCCTCAACGACATAGCAACATTCTTCCTTTTTCCGACGTAAAACTGAGACTCATTGCAAGACTTCACTAATGAATAAGAGTCATTAAATAGTGTTGGCCAAAAATAACCAGCACATATAATTTTAATTGCAGTAGTCCTTGCAGAAAACTACCCTCCGGTTGGGCCGTTGTGGTATTGATCCACTATTCTCTTGGCTTGTTCCTCGTTTACACATCTTAGCAAGACACCATTAAAATTTCTCTTGAAAATCATTCCTTCTAAGAGAACATAACTACTATTATGCAACTGATAGAACCATCTCTTAAAGGAAGGGAGGTTGGCTGGATACCTATCGGTTTCCATGAAGTTAATCCTATCTTCCAGCCAATCTTCTTTGGAGCTTTCCTCATTTAGTAACACAGCTTTTGAAAACTTGGGTTCTGCCACTAGTCCATTATTTTTGGCAAGGTACTCACACAATCCTTTCCCCTTAACAGTCTTGACAGGCCTAATCTCTATATCATATTCTAGAATCTTGGTGATCCAGTTAGGTCTCTTCTCTATTATTTCTCCCTCCATGATATATTCCTACACACTAGGATTTGGTACACAAACAATCACCTTATTGTATGATATTAGGTGTAGGAATTTTTAAGTCCCTTCACAATAGAAAAGGCTTTCTTTTCAACAAAATTATACTTCACCTCATACTCTTTTTAGGTGCATGAGTAGAAATTGACAGGAGACTCCCTTTGATTTTCATCATCCTTCTGCATGAGCACTGTGGCAATGTTGTTGCCACTAGTGAAAACATACATGATAAATTCTTTAGATAGGTCTGGATTGATTAACATAGGGATGGAAGAAATGACCTCCTTTATAAGCTCAAAATATTTTCTGGCCTCTTTCGTCCACTTGAAAATTTGGTCCTTTTTCAACATTAAGGTAATCGACTGAACGATCCCTACAAAGTCTACAATGAATCGATTGATGAAATTGACCTTACCTAGAAAAGATTGCAATCCTTTTTTGTTCACGGGTAGGGGAAGCTCCCTAATTTCCTTAACTCTTTTTGGATCTATAGCAATGCCTTCTTTCCAAATAACATATCCCAATAGCTTCCCCTGGGGAACTCTGAACACACATTTCTTCGGGTTTAGATAAATCCTGAATTCCTGACACTTTTGGAAGACAAGCTCTAAATGATCAAAGTGATCATCAACTGATTTGGAGAACACTATCAAATCATCTAGATAGATAAGTATAATCTTATGAATTCAATCCTTAAAGGAAATATCCATAGCTCTTTGGAAAGTGGCTCCAAAATTTGAGAGGCCAAAAGGAATCTTAGCATATGCATATGTTCCCCACTTTGTGGTGAACACTGTTTTGTATTGGTCTTCTTCTTTTACACGGATCTGATTGTAGCTCGAAAAGCCATCCAGCATAGAAAACATTTTAGAACCAGCTATAGTTTGTAGGATTACCTCCATAGAAGGCAAGGGGTAATGATCCTTCAGGGATGCCCTATTCAGAACTTGGAAGTCTACACACAATCGTATGTCACCATTCTTCTTCTAGATTGGCACCAGTTTAGATATCGAAGTGCTATGTTTGATCAGAAACACTATCCAAGATGCAATCAGCTTGTTCAACTCTTGTGACATAAGCGTCTCAATTTTTGGGTTCACAGGTCTTTGTTTCTATCGAACTGGCTTCACTCCTTCTAGTAGCTCAATTTTATGTTGAATGATCCCGAGATCATATCCCTTAAGATCATCGTATGACCAAGCTACTATGCTTGGATATTCCTCGCATAAGTTCTTGAGCCTATCTTTATTCTTCTAAGATACTTCCTTACAAACTTTGAACATTCTATCCTCCCCGATATGCAAGTCAGTATAATCACCTTTGTCAACTACCAATTTCCTTTTATCCCTCCATGCATCATCAGAATCAAAAAGACTCTCTAGAGTAACTAGGCCTCTGGGAAGCTTGTTGGATTTAATTTGGATTGCTTTCTCTCCATAGGCCTCGAAAATCTTTGGTTGCAATTGATCAGTGAATTTCCCAAATGATTGAAGAAATGACGCAATCTGAGCATCACTATCGAACACTTTCCTGTCTTGGACATTGTTCAGAATGATAGGTCATACAATTACTCTCACAACATGCTTATTTTTTAACAACTGGGAGGTTGAATCAAACTAAGCTCTGACAGTTGCCATTTGGTCAGCTTCAGAGTTCTTCTCTCTCAATATAGCCTAAATATTAAATGCCTCAAAGATTTCAATAAGATCCCAGACTCTATGCAAGTACGATCGCATCCAAAAATTCTTTGTAGTAGAGATCCCTTGGATTTGGTTGACCACCAATTCTGAATCTCCGAACACTCTTATTTTCTTGGCACCCATTTGTTCTACAAGGATTAAACCATGGACCAGACCTTCATATTCTAATTTATTATTCGAACATACAAACTAGAAGCAATATGACCTCAAGGTCTTTTCCTTAAACGAGGATGTCAAACAAATTCCTACTCTAGCTCCTACTCTACATCTTGCTCCATCAAAGTACAAATTACATAGCTCTGAGGATTTTTCGCCTCCAGGCTCTTTAGTAACTCTAGGAATAATCTACCCTTCATCATGTATAACATAGGTTCCGAGGCCAATTGCATGGTAATTTTTGAAAGGGTCTTTGTCAATAAACTCATTCAATAGAGCTTCTTCATTTTTTGTATGGGAGCTAGTTGCCTCTTCTTCCTCCAAAAATTCAACATTGAACTTATCCTCCTGGGTAATGGAAGTATGCACTGCTTCAAAGTTGAGCAGGGCCTCATCAACAACATGTTCGCTTTGTAGTTTCCAACAATAGCTTCATCTTAGCTCCATGCTTGGTTCTCAAAATTAGATGTGACGAGTCTAATGCTAGATATCCCCCAACATTTTCCATGAACTCTCGGGATAAACATATCCTGAACAGAGGAGGGACATCAATAAGTATGGTATCTTGATTCATAGTGATACTAGGGCATGCAAATAACAACATAGGTAGTCCCTTGATTACCTCGATAGTATCAACCTTATTTTTGTCTAATTGCATGACTCCCTTGTTCAGAGGCTCATATTTTAACCCTAAAGCATCAGCTACTTGCTTAGGCATGATTGTGGTGCTAGCACCAGAGTTGATCATACAATTATGTAAAAGCTTGTCTCCAATAATAAGCATTAGAAATAAAGGCTTAGGTTTAGGCTTACTCTCCTTTTTGACCTTGATCTTTTCCTCCGGTTGATTTATGAGCACTTTATCTAGGTCTGACTTAGATGTATTTTCTTCACTAGGCTGCCCTGACATCTTCTCATCTTCCTCTCCCAACGATGCTTTCTATAATAGCACCTTCTGCTCTAGAATTGGCAAGATATCTCATAAAGAAACATTGGAAGAATATTTCTTTAGTTGTTCCACCATATTGAACTATGCCCACTATTAATGAGTCACGTTCATTTATTCCTTAGGTGTCGTAGCTGGCATAGGCCTCGCAGTTGGTATATCCAGCTATTTGGCAACAATAGGGGTGACTGTAGGATCCTTTTCCTTCATAGGAATTGGATTCAGAGAGCTAGGAATAGCTGCCTTAGACTATTGCAGGACTAACGATGGGCCTGCCGACAGACTGGGCATTAACTAAGACGGAGCAGTGATTCGCAAAGATGTGAACACTTTGGTGAATCTATGTTTTGAATGCGTGTTTTAGTCAGATTGCACTCGAGGCACTTTATCCATGGGAATGTCGTTCAGAAATGTTGACTCCTCTCCTTCCATCCAAGAAAAGAGTGCTTGGTCTGGAACTATGTCCAGCTCCTGCTCTATGGGCATTCCTTGCATTTGAGTAGTGAGGACTGCATTATCCATTTGCTGAGAAGCATATGACTAGTTGGCGGGGTCAGGTATGTTACCTTAGCTACGTTGCTCCACAATCTTCTGTTGCAAATTTCTCTGTGGAAAATTTTAGGGCATGTGTGCATCATTGCAAGGAAAACACCATGAATTAGCATCTTTGGCTAAGTTATTCTATCCCACAACTAACTCTTTATTTGAGCTAGGGTGAACAATTTGCATCGACAGGGTCACTGGAACAACTTGGTTATTCAGCTGAGCCTGAGCATTATCGCATGATCTATCTTGCCACTGATTTGACTGATAGGGAGCTTTTCCACTTTCATAATTTTAATAAGATGACTTCTGATAGTTATATTGCTTTCACTTCAAGGTAGTTAATTCATTTGTCATAGTCTATATTTTTTCTATCATCTCATTCATCTTGGCCATCAGGGGGTTAAGCACTAGAGCTACACTCAGGGCTGTTCCCTAGTGAACGTACATAGACTGGGGTAGATTTGTAGGTGTGCTGGTCAAAGTTGCTTCAGCCTCAGCAGCATTGAATTTTGAGAACAATGGCAGGATCAGTCTTGGTGCTAGTTTTCCAGTAGCAATCATATTATTCTCTACAATGATGACCAAGCCATAAGCATCAGGTAGGGTATTTGCGCCCAAATCCTGTAGCATCATAGAGATATCGACATTAATTGACTTTAAGTAGAACATGAATGCCAAATCAGGGGGTGGCTGACTACTAACAGGAACCCTCTGCCAAGTTGAATGGAACTGAGCATTGAAATCAGCTAGAGCCTCATGAGGAGCTCGCTTTATGCTAGCTAGCTGATGATATAGTGATGATTTATCACCAGCATTTGAAAACCATTCGTAGAATGGGGTTTCAATATGGTCCCAAGTAGAAATTGAGTTGGCTAGAAGAGTTCTATACCAATTCAAATCCTTTCCTCAGAATGAGGTGGCGAGTAGTCTCAGAGCTATATTTTTGTTAGTAACACTGTGCACCAGACAAACAACTGCTACATCTTGCAAATGCTCTGTTAGAGTCTTTGATTCATCTTCAGAAAACTTGGGTATAGATTTTAAAGTAGAGGACAGAATGGGAGCCCGTGTTCTGGGAGGTACCGGTGCTACCAAAGGACTACCAGCATCTTAGGTTACATAATTTCTCACTGCCATAGGTGTAGGAGATGGAGGAGAAGGAGGAGGTGAAGGACTATCTTTCTGACCTCTAAGGTGAACATAAACCAATGGTGGTATAGAAAAGCTAGGGAATCTTGTAGTTTGTGACGTAGTTACAGGCCTATGGCTCATACACACCTATATATTAAGCGAACGTGCTAGTTCGTGTCCCATCAGACATGCCAGAAAAAGAACTGTTAATGCAAGATTTTGTAGATAGTATCAGTCTCATGGGAAACTTAGTTATTGGGGGACATAGTGTGCTAGCTAAGTGACCTCTGGATTTTTATCGAATCCAGCTCTTCATTTAGTGGGGGAGGTAAAGGGTTAGAAAGACAACAAAACATGAAATCTAAACTACAGGTGATGCACCAAAATCATGAACGAATTTACTAGAGCACAGTGCTAGATGCAAAGGCCCGAACAACCAAATGTTTTTTATTAAGTAATTATTCTCAAAAACACTTTAAAACATAAGAAACACCCTCTAATTGCATAGCATAATCTGACATAACTTTAGCCAAAATAGAGGAGTCATAAAACATGATTTGTATTTATTTAGCTATGAAAGATCACAAAATTTGAAGAATATGCATTCATACATTATAAGAAAATAATAGCATAGACTAATAGTCTTATCAAATACATGAAAAACAAAAAGGCCGAATTGATTGGCATAGTTTGCAAACTTCAAGTTTAATAAAAATATTATAGAGGCCTTTCCTAGTGATCGAGAGCTTTGTATCAACTTAACAACAACCTATAAAAGAGAAAAAGGGCCCTTTATAAAGGCCAGTCCACCACTTGAAAACCACAAAGAAAGATTCTGTGAGAAAATATTGACACCCTCAATCATCTCGAGTCGCCATCGAATAGAATGATCACCCAGCAATGCTACAAAAAATCCATTGTAGGGAATAGAAAACAACGCAACAGTAGAAACGAACACGTGGCAATCGAGAAAAATTGGCACAGGTAGCAACTCCCAAAAAATCAGTGCACAAGAATATGCCACCCATTGAGAAAATAGAGCCTAGAAAAAGGAGTGAGGGATGCCCTAGCAAAAAGATCCAAGAGGAAGCCACATGGACGATGTCGAGTGAGCATAACTACTTAGTGGGCCCGGCTCAGAGAAAGGCCAGAGAAAGCCATGCATCGAGAAAATATAAACCAACAAGAGTGAAGCGATATGGAAAAGTAGGAACTTCCATTTGGAGGCCATGTGGCAAGCACCAAAAATTTAAGAGCGATAAAGGATAAGGCAAAGCCGTGAAGGAAAGATGACTGTGAAAGCTTGCGGTTTGTGAAATAATGTTCACAAAAACCACACTGTGGCACTCTCTAACCACAAAATAGTAAAAATAAAGGATGCATCCAATGGTGAAAACCTCTTTGAGGCACAATAGGATGAAGGATTCAATCTCCTCCCTACAAAACTGCATCAAGAAAAATCAGCAGTCCTGGCAGAGTAGTGTAATCCTATCAACTTGGGAACAAAGATAGCACCACAAATCACTTTCTATGCTGAGTCGCTCTTGACAGAAGAACAAGAACTATTAGGAGCATTTCTGAAAGAAAGGAAGGTAAATTTTGCATGGACCTATGCTGATTTTCTAGGTCTAGATTTAAAAGTTGTGGTCCATCATTTGGCTGTTTACCCTAGAGCAAAGTCGGTAAGACAAAAATTAAGAAAAATGCGTCCCCAGATAGCGTTGCTAGTCAAGGTAGAATTATAGAAACTCCTAGATGTTGGCTTCATACACCCGATCAACTATCTAGAATGGGTATCCAATCTTGTACCAATTTCAAATCCAAATGGGGGCATATGTATCTGCACAAACTTTAGAGACCTCAACAAAGCATGTCCTAAGGATGATATTCCACTACCTAGCATTGATATGATAGTGGACATGACAGTCGGACGTGAGATTCTATCCCTAATGAATGACTTCTCGGGGTATAACCAGATAATGATTGTAAGAGAAGACCAACATAAGACAACATTTACATGTCCATGGGGCACCTACTTTTGGAATATGATGCCATTTGCTAGGATTAAAAATGCAGGGGCTACACATTAGAGGGTCATGTTACTAATCTTTCATGAAATGATACAAAAAATCATCGAATATTATGTAGATGACATACTGGATAAATGAAGGAAGATACAAAACCACATAGCAACCCCAAGTGACATTTTCGACAAACTGGAGAAGTACAAGGTCAGGCTCAACCCAAAGAAATGTGTCTTTGGGGTACAATCAAGTAAAATTCTGGGATATCTCCTATTGATGAGGGGAATAGAGGTGGATCCCACAAAATTTAAGGTGATCCTCAATATGGAAACACAAAGGACACTAAAACAAGTCAGAGGATTGCAAGGCAGACTCCAGTCCATTCGGAGGTTCATACCACAATTGGTAGACAAATAGATTGCATATTCACATCTACTCCACAAGGGAGTAGCATATAAGTGGGATGAATAGTGCAAATAGGAATTTAGCAAAATCAAATAATATTTACTCACACAACCAGTATAAATGCCACCCATTGAAAGAAAACCACTAATCTTATACATCTTAGCAACAATAGTATCCCTGGGTGCTATTTTAGCTCAACACGATGAAAATGGGATAGAAAGGGCCATCTATTATATCAACAAAACAATGGTTGGCCATGAGTTAAACTACCCATTCATTGTAAAATCCTATCTAGCAGTAGTGTTTTCTTCACAAAAATTTTGACATTACATGCTAGCACACAAAATCAAACTCATCGCCAAGATAGATCCCTTAAAGTATCTACTGTCAAAAGCTATGCTCACAAGAAGGATGACTAAGTGGGTCATGATACTATCAGAAAATGAAATTGAATATGTGGAGTGAAAGGAAATCAAAGGACAAGTCATTGCAGACCAATTGGTAGAAGCTCCCATCTATGCAGAGAATCAACTCATATCAGAATTTCCAGATGAGTCCATCTTTAATATCAACATAGTCAATCACTATAAACTCTACTTTGACGGCTCACACACACAACATGGGTTAGGAGCCGATGTTTTCTTCATCACCCCACAAGGGGATTGTATACCTAGATCCTACAAATTGGCATTCCCCTATACCAAAAACATTGCAGAGTATGAGGCTTTAACCATAGGTCTCGAGATTGCAGCACAGCGGCGAATCATGGCATTAAAGGTCTATGGAGATTCACATATTATTATCAACCAAGTCAATGACAAATACCAAAATAAGGATGATAAGCTCACACCATACAAGAAGTTAGTAGAAATCCTCAAAGAATATTTTATTGATATCACCTTTGAACAGATACCGAGGGAAAACAATAGAGCAACTGATGCCATGGCAACAATCGAATCCTTACTAGATATCCCTCGTAATGTCTCAAAACATGAATTATTGATAGATCAACTTCTTGTACCTACTTTTGATGTACTAGATTCAGAATATGCATGTGAACTCATTGGTCCCAGTGATCTTTCGTATCAAGACATCTACACCTACCTAAGACTAGGGATCCTCCCAGCCAACATTACCTCGAACCTCAAATGAACCTTTTTCAAATGGTCCTTACATTTTGTCATCTTAGAGGAAACCCTCTTCCATAGAAGCATTGATAGAACCCTATTACATTTCTTAAAACCTAAGAAAGGCTTAAGTACTCTAACTGAGGTACATAATGGCACTTGTGGTTCACACTCGAGTGGTATGACCTTGGCCAGGAAGTTACTAAGAACTAGGTACTACTGGCCGACAATGGAAAGAGAGGCACATGACTTCATCAGAAGATGTCTATAATGCTAGCAACATGGAGACCTTATTCATGCACCAGCTCAAGAATTCCATCCTATTGTTACACCATTTCCCTTTTCACAATGGGGGTAGGAAAAATCACACCCACCTCATCCAATGGCCACAAGTTCATCATCACCACCACAAAGTATTTCATAAAGTGGGTTGAAGAAATTGTCATGACCTACATCACCAAAAAGCAGATATCCGAGTTCATCCTGAACTATCTCATTTTCCAATATGGTGTTCCCCAATCCATTATCTCTAATAATGGGACACCTTTAAAAAATTGGGATGTCTATGACTTGTGTGAAAAATTAAAAATCCAACATCACTTTTCCACTTCGTACTAACTGCAATGCAACAGCCAAGCAGAAGCTACCAACAAAACCATTTTGAAAATATTTAAGAAAACAGTCAATGACTCTAGTCATGACTAGAATCTACAACTAAATATCTCCTTATGGGCCTATCACACTAGCATCTACATGCCAATAGGCACCACCCCATTCTCCCTAGTCTATAGATAAAAATCCATCCTCCTAATCGAGATTGATCTCCCGTCATTGAGAATATCATTGCAAAACCTCATAACAGATGAAGAATATAGGGTCTCACACTTAAATCAACTGGAGCTACTAGATGAATGATGCATGGATGCCCTCAACCATCTACAAGTCTATTAGAATCTCTTGAAATACAACTACAACAAGAAGATCAGGCAACACACCTTCCAAGTCGGTGAACTTATGATGAAAGAGAACAAAAGGAATGTGCCGAATCTAAAGAGCAAAGGAAAATTTGAACCCAACTAGTTAGGACCTTTTATCATCATAGCCAACTATAAATCAGGAGCATATCAATTAGCAACACCAAAAGGCAAGCCTCTGCATGAGCCTCTGAACAACTCCCATCTCAAAAAATTTTATGCCTAAAAACTTGCAAGGTATAGAACCAAAAAATACAAAAAAATCAGAAAAATGTCCTTAAAAAAATGCTTACCTTGATGAAAACCTGGCAAACAGGCATCTTGGTGACAACAAAAACATACAAAAATACAAAAATCCTTAAAAAATAAATTAGAAAAAGGATTGAAAATAGTAAAGAAAAATAAAATCATCCTCTAGGGAAAACCACTCTGGTGGCACTCTGGACAAGTACCTTTGTGAAAACTTGGAAAATAGGCATCAAGTGCAAATAAATCACTCCCCATCCACCAAGATCTGTAGGAATCACCCATCCATTTCATCACATTTCATTAATATTCCATCCATCTATACACTTCCATACCATAGCCTAAGTTGATGACCATATTGTATTCCACCGTAGTACTACTTGGCATATTCCTAAGGTTAGTTTGTCCTGCCTTTATCGAAGTAGTCTATCACTTAATGCTGGGGGCATTTCCTTGAAACTGGCACTGGATTAGATTTTTGTATATTTTTTGTGCTCTTCCCAAGATATCAAAAAAAACCAAAAACATTCAAAAATTTCATCGAAAATCCAAAAACATGTCAAAAATCTTAGAAAATCTTCATAAACATTCATCATTGAGTCTTGTCAGTCTTCCACCTTGTTCGAACAACATCATCTATGAGCTTGAATGTAGGAAAGGTTGATATTTGATCATTCCCTGAGATATCTTAAGTTAGTCCTTAGGTGTCTGTCACAATAAAATGGCAATCCATTTTGCCCCTCTATCTCATCATTGAGTCAAGTCTATTGTTAGTCGAACTACGTGGTCTCTGCATGTATAATGTAGGAAAGGCTAATCTATGGATCAGCTCTCGAGACCCCTAAATAGGTCTTTTAGTTAGTCCTTTCATTGTAAATCTCAAAAATACCAAAAACATTGAAAAATGTGAAAATACAAAAAATACTTGTAAAACACTTCAAAAATACCAAAAAACAGTCTCAAAATATCTGAAATACCCAAAATGGTGCATCCATTTCATTTCACTTTCACCCACGATAATCATCATTCCTAATAAATCAATCATCGTTATCATCCTTTGTTGATTCAGTCAGAAGCAAGTCTAGCAAGTTCAGAAGTGAACACTTAATTGTTAGAGTCTCAAAAGTCTAAGTCAGTAAGTAAGCAAGTTAATTAACTCATAGTATCAATATCTTATCATCCAATCAATCCCATAAAAACCCTAATCACAACATGTCCTAGGATGAATCCTTCCCATGATGGACATAAGCATCAGGTACCCCACAATAGTTTAGTCTTGGCTAGCAGTATGAGGAACATTAGTTTGTTGGTTTGCTTTATTTAGTCTTTTCTTGACTTATCTTATTTTGTGCTCATTCCAAGGACCTCTCGATGATGCCTAAACAAAATAGGTTTAGAGAAAAAGGAATGGGGAAAAGATCATTGTCTCTTTTATCTATTTTGCTTGTGGGATACACTTGTAAAATAACTTAGTCATATGTACTTTGTTTGGTTTGTGCAGAGGATGTTTTAGATATCTTGTTGACCACATAGGAAAGCTTTATTTCCTATGTTTTGGCCTGAGATGTTTAGAATGTCTGAACTACATCTTAAATGAAGTATGTATGCTAATTATGAACAAGAATACTCCTATCTAATTGTCAAGTCAAATTCCATCACACTAGGTACCACACCATCCTGGTTCTTTATACCTTGATGCATCGTACCTAGGTGTCTTATCAAACATAACGTAATTGAACCTTTGAAAATCCTAACTCTTAGTAAGAAAATCATTATCATCCTAACTAACTCTTTGATTTTAAGTTCTTCTATCTTCTTTCCATACTAACATGGTATCATGATAGTAATTAGAACATCACCAATGCATACACTCTACATCCACCGAATCATTAGCATAAAAATCATATTGCATCATATCATTATCTTAAGTTATGAGGAATAATATAAGTTTGTTATTCTAAGCATCTTAAGAAATCATTAGCATCCATTACCATTTGCACATCAATATGCCATTATTAGCATACATCACATTCATAGGATCATCATTAAAATGCATGAAAAAGATATAAATATAAGCACATCCATTAGAAACATCATAACATCACATGAGCATAAGAAATATAAACATCTCATAGCATATAGGAAATTAAGAAATGCATATCATACACTGCAAAACACTTCATAAAGGAAAATCATCTCATATATATCATCAAAATACATGTACTATCATGATATAAAATTAGATCAAGTGTGTAATCAATGTATATAGTACAAAAAGGGGAAAGTAATCGAGGCCCATCAATCAAAAAAATGGTAACTATTTGTAATCAAAGGGCTAGCCCTACTGGCTGCTGCCCTCTCCCACCTGCCTCTCACTATGATCCTCTAGGGCCCTCATTCTCGTCTGCTGAGAGAAATTTGGCACTCGACCTGCTACTGGCATTGCCTATCTATCATTCTACCAATAATACTCGGCCTCCCTAGCCACCTCTTTGTAAGCCTATAGAGAAACTGACTAGTCCTGAGATGAGGAAGTTGTGCTCTCTAGCTGCTTCCGCTGACCAATCTCCTAATCCCTTTAGGATTGTGTTTGCTCTCTCTCGGTGGTAATTGCTGCAACCTTCTATCCAACTTGATCTCTCTCTACTATCAAGACCTCAATCTGACCCTATTGTAGACATGGAAAATGTACTGTTTTGTTTGGCATGCTTGTTCCCGATCACTAACATCAATTCCTCCAGAATCACACTCTCAGTATTTCGTCATAATTCTATCTCTTAATCTAATGAATCATTATTCATCTGATTAGGTATATCACCTCCTCTGATTAAATTAATCAATTTAATTTAATTAACCTTACCATTTTTGTTTAATTAAATAAATAATTTTATTTAATTAAAATTCTCTAAAGTCCTCTTATTAAATTAAATAAAACCTTATTTGATTTAATCTAATATTTCCTCCTTATTTAAATAAATCAAATCATTTATTTAATTAATCCCTTCCTCTCAATTTGATATAAATCAATTCATAAATTTAAGTCTAAATTGTCACATCATCTAATTCTTCATTAAATTAATCAAAACCATGATTAAGTTAATCCCTCTCATTAAAATCCTCTAGAAAATGCAAGTTGCACAATAAATCAATTACTTTTATTTATTTAATTCTCTATTTTCCCTCACATGGCATCAAAAGGGAATATTCCCTCTTTTGAATTCAAAAATGCCAAGTGGACTTGGTCCTTCCAACAAGGCATTTAAGACCTCTTACATGTCCTTGGCCTTGAGCCAAGTGACATTAACTTCATTTCTCTTCCCTCTTCAACAAGTCATCTCATAATTTCAATTTCAAATTTATGCATTTATCATGCACATTGACCAAAATATGCTCATTCCTCATTCATTCACATCTTGACATGTGGCATTCAACCATTGGATTGAAAGATAGTTCCACATTGCTCAAACCTTACTTTCTCTTCCAAATTGAAAGTTATAAATTGGAGGCTTCTCTCCTCATTTCTCATCCACAATCTTGATGTAAAGTTACTCTCTTCACATTGAGAGCTAATTTTTCCCATCTCACTCAATCATTCACCATTTTCATAAATTGTAACAAGGTTATGCTCAAATCTCTTCGGAAATTTGACCATTGTTCAATCATACAACATTGCAACTTAGGAATTGGGAAAGGGTCAATTGCAACACTTCATTGGCACCAATTCCCCCATGGGATCACTAATCTATTGGCTTAATTAGGATTTAGTTTAATTTCTTGTTTTATGTCCTTCATTTTCCTAATTTTAGTTTGAATAGATGGATTTCATGGGGAATCTCTCATACTTGTTTGCATGCATTTGATCTAACAACCTAATGTGTTTTTTTGCTCTTGTGCATTTGCAAGTTTAGGGGTTCACATTTTAGCACTAGAAGGAGGGCATGAAAAGAAATTAATCACATTTTTTTAAAAAATTCTGCATTTTTCTTAACATTTTGTCATAGGTCACAGCAAACAGCCGTGCGGTGACATATCGATTTGCCTTCATAGGTGCGATGCAATACTGACCCATGCATGGTTTCTTAACTTTTCCGCTTTTTCACCTACCTGTCATTTTTTATTTTATTCCCTAACTCCACCACGTTTTTCTTCGTGGTGCTATACTACACTACCTTCAGCACCACTATGCCATATCGCATCGTGTTTTCTCCAAACTCCACCGCTCTTGATTTCCCACCAGAAAAATTCAAAATTGTAAGGAGGGCCACTTCCAAACTCCATCGCTTACCCATATCTAGCTGCTTTTTCACTCCCTGGTTTTGCAGAGCACCACCCACAGTCAACCATGCGGCACTATATAGTGCCGCTTTCACCCCAAACTCCACCACTTTTACAAACTATGTCGTGACAAAATAGGAAGATCTAAAATTGACATGTGCTTTTAAGTTTTGGATTTTTTTTAATTCCTAACTTTGTTGTCTGTCTTTTGTTCTCTGGTTTTCTATCCTTTTGCAGGTTAGAATCTCATCACGACCTCATACTCATCATGCAAGAGAAAGTGTTTCTAAACACTAAAGTGTTCTTCAACACTTTTGGAGGATTTTAAAATTCTGATTGTTAAAGAGAAATTTGTTAATATCTTTAGCATTAGAAACACTAGATTTACTTTGGATTTAAAAATAACAAAGCAAATTCCTTTTTTTTAAGCAAAGCAGGATATTCATTATGACACCATGTGCATTTTGTACCAAGTGTTCTTAAACACTAAAGTGTTCCTCAACACTCTTTAAGGATTTTTCGATTCTTGTTTAAAAGGAATTTGTTAATTTTATTTTCCCTAGGAACACTAAACTTCTTTTGGGTTCTAAAATAAACAATCAAATTTCTTTTCAAAGTTGCCAAGGGGCTAAAAAGAACCTTAGACAAACATACTAGAATTTGTTTAAAGGATAAACATTGAACAAGGCAATCTCACATTTCCTTTGGTGCTTAAAAAGAATTCATTATTGTTGTGAGGAATTTAAAATAAACATGTGTTCTTGGTGTCTTGTAATCATTTTTTGCAAAGTAGTATCATTCAAAAAGGTGTATGCACTTCTTTCGTGCTTCACAGAGATCTTGAGAATCAAAAGTCTTTTTGGTGACACTAAGTTGCATAAAATATTTCCTCCACATTTCAATTTGGGTACTTAACAATTGAACAAAACATGTGAGTGTGAGTAAACTTATTGTGAGTGTTCTCTCTTTGTTTCTAAATGAAGGTTGATCGAACTACTAATATGTTTACTCAATTTTTTTATCTTAGTAGGATTACCTTGTGAGAAAAAGTAATCACCCAAGGGAATGACCCAGCTAGGAACACGCTAAAGCCAAGCGACTTCCAACCGGTATATAAGTGTGGATTCTTGAGGAAAGTTCAAGAATCACGAGGATTATTTTGACGAGATGGACAAAAATGGACTCTCGCCGATGTTGAATAATCCCCCATGAATGGAATGCCAAAATTAGAAACCTTTGTTTAGAAAAAGGCCAAAACCTTATCTATTTTCTTGGTGCAAAAGGTCATGTCCTTTGATGCCACCCCACATTATACATGCAGTTTTATTGTGGAAATGGAAAGAATGCCATGGGAGATTCATGGGTACTAATGCTTAGTTGACCCAAGAAGTGTGTGTCGTGGAGGGGAGCCAGTTGTTGAGAAATTATGTCTCAACTTCTAGCTTGAAGTCCTCATTTTCATGCCTTAGTGATTTTGTGTTATTTGCAAAGTTTTGGCAGAGGCGAAACCAGGATGGAACTTGGCATTGTTCTGTTTGCCTAAGTTCTAGGTCTTTGGTGGAGGTGGAATTGGGATGGAACTTGGCATTGTTCTGTTTTCCTAAGTTTCAGGTTTTGGTTCTCATTCCTAGTCCGACTCCGCTTCCTACCATCTGTTGTTTCTTGCTTTGCAGGTTCTGGCGGAGGCGGAACCAGTTTTGGAAGTTGGAAATGTCTATTTGCTAGGTTCTTGTTTCAGTTTCTATTCCGACTCCAGGTCCGACTCCTGCTTTTACGATCTAGTTCCACTAGATGTTTGGATTCTCCTCGGGGTGTTTTCCTCCACCTTGTCCTAGTTCTGGATTGTTGTTTCTTACAGTTGGTAGAGGTAGAACCAGATTGGTTCCTAATCTTGTACTTTTGGTAAAGTCCTATTTATGTTCCTGTTCCATCCCTGACTTTGACTTTGGTCTTTTGTGTTCCTCTTTGCCGTGGGTAGACACGGAATCGAATTGGTTCCTGAACCTGTAATTTTAGTGGAGTCATGTTTCGACTCTAGTTCTATCTCTGACTCTGACTTTGACTTTGACAGTGTGTATTTTCAGTGGAGTCTTGTTTCGACTCCTGTTCCGACTCTGGCTACAACAGTGTTAGAAATGACTTGAAGTCTTGGTCGCGCCCAATGTCTGTTTGACCGTTTTGATTGCTCTATTAGCTATGATTGTTGATGGGTATTGGACGCGTGGCACCTGGTTGAATAGTGATTGGATGGATACCAAGATAGTTATTGTGGTAGTTGCATTTGTCAACGAAGGGTGGCGAGCTCAACAATTTTGAGTAATGGCTTTGAATGCAAAGTCCGCTCGTTGCAGGAAATCTATCAAATCCAACCAGTTGTGTGATTTGAGGATGGAATTCATTGCTCTTTTGAGTCGGTTACATATGGATGAGAAAATTTTCATTTTTCATAAGTCATAAGTTAGACAAGCCAAGAGTTGAGTCATAAGTTGCAGAGCAAGTTTGAAGTTGCGAGCTGAAGAACAAAAGTACGTGAGTTCTTGAGGAGGGTTTTGAGCTGTATGTTGTAAAAACATTGTAATAGTGAATCTGAAACTCTCTGGGTGATTGTGAGCTGAACAAAGAAGTCTGGGTATTGTATGTAATCGATTCATTACTATAATACAATAGATTTGACTTTTTGTGGTGGGTTTTTTACTTGAAAGGGTTTTCCCACGTAAATACTGTGTCATCTTTGTATGCTTATCTTTCTGGGTTCTCATTGCCATGGTTGTATGCATCTCTATAAGTTTCAGAAACTGTTAGTTTTTTGTTTTTGCTTCTCTCCCCTATAGTAAAGGTGTTGAGGGAATGTATTCCGCACTGTTGGGTCAGTAGATCCGCATTCTTTTTCCTACACCAGTGTGGTCAAGCATTTAGCCATTCACACAAAATATGTGGAGTTGGATTTATCCAAGTGGGAACCCAAAAGAATATTCTCTCATCATCCTATGGTTTTAAAAAGTGCTTGGAAGTAGAAAATACATTGCTTGATTCTCGAAAACATTTGCAAAACAAACATACACAAGACCTCAAAATTTAAAACTCCTTTTAGGAAACAAATACCTTTGATGAATTTAGGCACTCTTGCTTTCCCTAGGGATCATATCCCTAGAGGTTTCTAAGTGTGTGGATTCTATCGTCATTTGTTTTCAACAAGGTTAAATAAAAGAAAATTTTGCCCTATTTTCCTTGATTTCCACACAATGGACCTTGTGGGATGAGAAAGAAAGTGGGACACTAGACATATAGTTTGAAACATAAGCAAGCAAGTGTCTTTCGTAAAATAATTCATTAAACCAAGATAAAAGGACAAATTGAACTTCATATGTGTTGCTCCCAATGATTTCCCGAAAGATCAAGATTCCAAAACCAAGGTTCAAAAGGATAAGTCTAAAGCCCATGAACAATGCCTTGAAATGCTCCTCAAAGTCAGAAAGAGACTATTATACAACTTCTACAAAAAGGCTTCATGGAATAATCTAGCCTTGTATGCATTCTACTATCAACGAAATCCTGAACTCTTTGAAATGTTTGCTTTCCTCGCATAGAAAGTCTAATGTTTTCTTCAACACGACGTCTTGTAAAAAGAGTTGTGCCTAGGTTCAAGTGTAGGATCAAAGTTGTCATCCCCATCCATCTCTCCATCAAATAAAATCTCATCCTATCATCAAACTTCTTGAGAACTCTAGAAAAATCACTCATGCTAAACTTAAAGGGCTAAAACCAACATCACCCTATCTTGGCTTTACACACCTAGCCAAGATAGTCAAAATTTTGGATGAATTTACCTCTAGGATAACACAACTTCCTGAGCTCTACTAGTTCACAATCAAATTGGCTTAACGCACTTAGCCAATTCATCCACTTGTGCAAGTTCCCCTAGGATAATACAACTTCCTAGGGACTACAACTTCACTACAATCTTGTTTGACTCAATACACATAGTCAAACCATCATAATCAATCTAAGTGCTAAACAAGTTTAGCATTACTCTTCAAAATTTCTCCAAAATATTTCACTCACTCACTTCATCCATTATCCCATCATCATTACAACCCTCTTTGATCTTTGACTTCCCTAGTTCTTCTCTTTTGAGCCTAAAAGGTTAGGATCAAATGATCCCTATTTTTTATGGTTCAAACAAGATTGCAATACAAGAAGAACATAGAAAATATCAGTGAAATATCAACTTCTATTAACATGAGTCAAGTAACCTCCAAAATAAACCTTGTGGGATCAAGCAATCCCCCAAGTAACTCTTCTTTGCCATCACAAAATACTCAAGAGGAGAGTTATGAAGAGGACATCACAAATGAAGACATGGGGATGACACAATCTGAAATGATAAAAATGTTTCAAAACCCAAAGAACCACAAAATTGTTAGTGCCATGTTCAAATACTTAAACACATTAGTAGAAGGAGGGGTGCAATTCCCTTCTAACCTTGACGCCAGCACAAGTGTGGACATGCCTCTTACAAATGCATCCCCAATGTCAAATGTCAATCAAGAAATACCTCGCAACATGTTGGCCATCACACCAACCTCACCAAATGTAAACAAGGGGAGTACCATGTTCCAAGAATTGCAAAAGCATCACCTTGTGGCCAGCAAAGAAGTGGCTATCACCACTACATCAGATAATTTTGTCCCGATAAATCCATTGCACCCATACGTTCCACTCACATTCCATAATCTCGTTGGTTCATCTTCATTCCATGCCTCACCAGCCTGTCAACCAAACATGCAAACTTCTCTACCACAAGGAGAAGGTGGTTTGTTTGGAACAACCGATGTTGCTAATCCTTTTTCTTTCCAAGGAAGCATACCATCTCTTCCCCCATTTCCATTCACAACCACATCACCACTCGGAGTGGGGTTTCCTCCCCTAAATATCGATAGTTTCTTAGAATAGGGCAATGTGAACATCACATCGAATTCCCTCTTTTTTTCCGCAACATCACAACAACAAGTGGTGACCCTCAAAGCCACTATGAAAAATGCATCAATCGATCCTCAAATATCCCATAGAATACCCTCTCAAGGACTAAACATCTCCACCACCCCTCCAACAACCCAAATCCCAACCAGAACCATAACCCTCTCACTGGCCACAATGGTTGGCATCATTCCCATTCCACCACCAATCCTAACAAAAGCCAACATGGTAAATTCATTCACCACTCTAATCTAGACCCTTCAAAAGGCCAACCAACAAATAATACTCAAGAAAAAGTAGCAAGCTCAAGCCCAAGCACAAGCACAAGCTCAATCTCAAGCCTAAGCTCAAGCTCTAGCTCAAGCACAATACCAAGAAAAATTGCAAGCAATCCATCTGCAAGCATACCAAAAGGGCCTACAAGAATTTCATGCACAACAAAAAGCTTTGATGGCACAACAGTAGCTCGACCAACAACAAGCTTTGTTAGCATAATAGCAGCTAGACCAACAACAATCTTTGCTAGCACAATAGTAGATTGACTAGCAATATGCTTCATGGGAACAACAACAGATGGACCAACAACAAGCATTGTTGGAGCAACAACAGAAAGATCAACAAGAAGCATTGTTGACACAAATGCAAGCATATCAATAGGATTTGAATGCATAGAAGAACTTTCAGCAAATGCCCACTAGTACTCCTCCCCCCATCAAACACCTCAAACACCTCACAACTCATTTATCCCACCTCCCGACCCAAGCAAAGATGTCACAACAAAAATCAAATTGCTCTCACAACAAGTGTTGGACTTACAAGTAGGAAAAACAACAAGGACACCACGAAACTTGTGCCCTTATCCTTTCAACAGAAGTCTCACCATGATACCATTCCCAAAGGGATTTGAGATCCCCAAATTTGACAAGTATAATGGAACAAGTAACCCTAAAAACCATGTCAGGGAATTTCAAGTACATTGCATGGAGGTCACATATGATGATATGTATTTAATGCGACTCTTCCCCCATAGTTTGAATGGTCCAGCCATGGAATGGTTTTCTCGCCTACCCACGAGCATTAAAAAATTTGAGGAAATTGTGGAGGCTTTCCTTAAGAATTATGCTTTCAATATGGGTGCGGATGTTAGTTTGGAATCTAACTATCCACACTCAAACAAAGAAAAGGAGAGCTATTTGCATCCTTCTTGTGAAGATGGTGATCCAAGGCCAATTAGAGCAAGTGGACCATGCCGGAAGAACAACAAGTTTACACCATCATATCCAATCTAGATGAAAACTTGGCGTTCTACTTGAAAATGCATTGCATCACATCCTATGATCAACGGATCCCAAAGGCGCTCAACATCAAAAGAGCCCTTACTACGCGAGGAGGTGCATCAACATTCACTCCACCATAGGATAACCGCCCATCCAATAACTATAATGATAAACCTCGGACATGGTCGAGGAACAAAAATATCAAAAACAACAGCGTGGTCGATGCTAAAGTAGTCATCAATGCCCCTAAGTAGAACATCCAAACCCATCAACCACAAAATCATACTCGCAATAATGTGTAGACTAATGCAGTAGTAGCACAACAAAAACTAGCACCCACCAATCAAATCAATAACTTGGGTAATCAAGGAGGACCACCTCCCTGAGGCAAGTATCCCCCCAAGAGGAAGTTCATGGCTCTTGGTGAATCTATCGAATCCATCATGAAGAAATTGGTCAAGGAAAACCTAATCAAAATCTCTAACTCCGAGCAATACGTGGAACCCATGACCAAACTGCCATGGTATAATGAAAATCTCCTTTGTGACTTTCACAAGATCAAAGGACATACCACCACCAATTTCATGAGGCTGAAAAAGATCATCCAAGACCTCATCAAGGATAAGATCATCAATATCGAACAACCAGCCAAAAACCAAGACTTGAAAATATACACAAACCCGATGCCGAACCACAACCAAGGGAACAATCAAGGAAATAATCAAGGGAACAATAAGGGCAAGAAAAAGTATGCTAGCGCTAATCTAGTGTATGAGGAGATAGTTGGATATGTCGATGAGATGGTCACTATCATAAATGTCAAAGGAGCCAACAACAATTGTGGAGTCACCAAACATGGCAGAAAGGTTACCATTGCTGGGGCACCAGCTAAGACCCCCATTTCTAATACAAAATCCATCCCCTATGACTACAACGTCATTGACCAGCTGAAGAGAACCCCTACCCAAATCTCCATCATGGAACTATTGAAAATTTTTTCTGCCCATAGGAAAATCCTTGATGAAGCATTAGTTGCATCCACCATCTCCACCACCCTTGACACATAGCAGTTCTAGGCTATGGTGGGTAACATCGCTACCCAAAATCTCATTACATTCTCTGACCAAGATTTCCCCTCGCACCCATCTCATAACCGCACACTCCACCTGCAAGTGCTCATCCATAAAAACAAATTCAAGCAAGTCCTGGTAGATGGAGGTGCAGGCCTTAACATCTATTCTCTAAAGCTCATAAAGAAATTGGGATTCATTGAGGATTCCATTAATAAATAAAAAAGCATCATGATAAGGGCGTATGATGACCAAGAAAGAGTGCCTCAGGGCACTATCAAAATCCCCATCCAAGTGGGTCCAGCAACTATGGAGACCACCTGTTAGGTCTTTGACCTCAACCTACCATATAATATCCTCCTTGGATGCCCCTGGATCCACGAAATGAAGGTAGTGGCCTCAACGTATCACCAATGTATCAAGTTCTCACATCAAAATGAAGACATCACTATATATGGGGATCCTAAACCTTTCGCCTATTGCAAAAACTTGGAAGCCAAGTTTTATAAGATCCCCCAAGTACCAAAAAATGATGAGGGCCTATCCACTTCATACAGCGACCTAGCCAACCTCTCTTCCACTTCGGTGACTGAGACACCCACCATCCCTGACATATCCAAAATCAAAAACATGATCCAAGACAATGGATACAGTGAATACAAAATGAAAAGGAATGCATTTGTTGTAGGAGAGTTACCACAATCTCCTAGGTCACATGGACAACCTCAGCCAGCTGAAACACCTGTCCACACTATTAGGGGAAACCCCTCTGGATTCCACAGTTGGGGGGATCTCAGTAGAGAAAATGTGGATGAGGGAGACATCTCAAACACATTATACCAAGATGAAAGGCCCACCCCCACCACATCCATGGATGAAACTAAAAGAGGTTTGCAAATGATGTTTGGTATGGGCTATAACAAGAACGAAAGCCTTGGAAGAAATAGTGATGGATGGTTGGAGCCCATCATTGTAGAAAGAATAATGCAGAACCTTGGCCTTGGGTATACTCCTCTGAGTATAACCATACGTGGAAGAGGTACTCCCAAAAGGGAATTCAGGTCCTCTCCGCAAGTAACAAAAACCACTCCTAGACCACTTGTATGCCTAGGTATCCCACTTGATAATTTCACCTTTGACATCACCGATGTTTGTGCCAGTAGTGATGATGATGATACCATAGCAGATCTCCCTAGGCTCTTTGAAGATTCCACCCTGTTAATGATTAGTGCCTCCACAGCTGAGTCAAACAAACAAACCCACCGAATCACCTTAGTACACCCGCAACTCATCGATCACGACCAACGAGGACCACCAATTCTAGACTCATTCAAAAATGATGAGGCACTCTCAGAATTCATGGGACTAAGGGATACAGTTCCATTTGGGATCATAAGGTAGGATTCAACATCACATTATACACCCAAGAATATTATGGGGGGATGATTGAGTCCTTCACTCGCAAAAGGAAAATATCAAGAATAAGCTTGACGTTATTGAGTGAAAACCACATTTTGACACTCTCTAACCACAAAATTGTAAAAATAAAGGACACATCCAATGGTGAAAACCTCTCTGAGGCACAGGAGGATGAAGGATTCAATATCCCCCCTACTTCTTTACATCAATAAAAGTCGGTAGTCCTGGCAGAGCAGTGCAACCCTATAAACTTGGGAACATAAACAAAACTGCAAATCACTTTCTATGCCGAGTCGCTCTTAACAAAGGAACAAGAATTGTTTGTGGCATTCCTAAAATAAAGAAAGGTAAACTTTGCATGGACCTATACCGACATGCTAGGCCTAGATCCTAAGGTAGTGGTTCATCATTTGGTTGTTTACCGTGGAGCGAAACCAGTAAGACAAAAGTTGAGCAAAATGCACCCACAAATAGCCTTACTCTTTAAGATTGAGTTAAAAAAGCTCTTGGATGTTGGCTTCATATGCCTGATTGACTATCCAAAGTGGGTATCTAACCTTGTACTAGTGTCAAAACCAAATGGGGGCATCCGCATCTGCACAAACTTTAGAGATCTAAACAAAGCATGTCCTAAGAATGATTTTCCACTACCCAACATTGACATGATAGTGGACATGATGATCATACATGAGATGCTATCCCTAATGGACTACTTCTTGGTATACAATCAGATAATGATAGCAAAAGAGGACCAGCATAAGACAACCTTTACATGTCCTTGGGGCACCTACTACTAGAATGTGATGCCATTTGGGTTAAAGAATGCAGGAGCTACATACCAAAGGGCCATGACACTGATTTTCCATGACATGATCCACAAAATTGTCAAAGACTATGTGGATGACATATTGGCCAAATCAAAGAAAAAGCAAGACCACATAGTGACTCTAAGTGCAAAATTTTATAGGCTGGAGAAATACAAGGTCAGACTCAACCCAAAGAAATGTGTCTTTGGGGCACAATCAGGAAAGTTGTTGGGGTACATAGTTTCAATGAGAGGGATAGAAGTGGATCCTGCAAAGGTAAAAGAAATCCTTGATATGGAAGCACCAAGAACACTAAAGCAACTCAGAGGATTACAAGGTAGACTTCAGTCCATTAGAAGATTCATAGCACAACTAGCAGATAAGTTGATTGCCTATTCACATATGCTCCACAAGGGAGTAGCATTCAGGTGGGACGACAAGTGTGAACAAGCATTCAACAAAATCAAATAATATCTACTTACACCACTTGTGTTGATGCCACCGATCGTAGGGAAACCATTGATTCTATACATCTCAGCAACAACAACTGCCCTCGGGGCCCTTTTAGCCCAACATGATGAAAAGGGAATTGAGCGGACCGTTTACTATATCAGAAGAACAATGGTAGGGCATGAGCTCAATTACACATTAATAGAAAAGGCTTGCTTGGCACTGGTATTTGTAGTCCATAAATTAAGACACTACATGCTAGCTCATCAAATTAAGCTAATTGCCAAGATAGACCCTTTGAAATATCTATTATCAAAAACAATGCTTATAGGTAGAATGGCTAAATAGGTGATGGTACTATCTAAACATGATATTGGGTATGTCGAGCAAAAGGTGATCAAAGGACAAGTTATTGTGGACCAGCAAGCAGAAGCTCCCCTCTACATAGACAACCCGCTCATATCAAAATTTCTAGATGAGTCCCTTTTCAATCTCAGTATAGTCGACCATTGGAAATTGTACTTCGACTACTCCCACACGCAACATGGATCAGGAGCCAGTGTGTTCTTCATCACCCCCCAGGGGGATTGTATACCAAGATATTACAAGTTGGCATTCCCTTGTACAAACAACATTGTAGAATATGAGGCTTTAACCATAGGTCTCAAGATTGTGGCACAGTGGCGAATCATGACATTAAAGGTCTATGGAGACTCACAGCTTATCATTAACCAAGTCAATGGTGAATAACAAACTAAAGACGATAAGTTCACACCATAAAAAAAGGTAGTGGAAAGACTCAAGGAATCATTCATTGACATCACCTTTGAGCAAATACTAAGGGAAAATAATAGAGAAGTTGATGTAATGGCAACAATCAGATCCTTGCTAGATATCCCTCACAACATCTTTAAACATGAATTCTTGGTAGAGTAGCTTCTCGTCCCAACTTTCGAGGTACCAGAGATATAATATGCATGTGAACTCATTGGTCCCAGTGATCTTTGGTATGATGACATTTACACCTACGTGAAATTAGGAATCCTCCCAGCTGACATTACCTCAAACCTAAAGCAAACCTTTGTCAAAAGGTCCTTACGATTTTTCATCTTAGGAGAGACCCTCTTTCGTAGAAGTATCGATGGAACCTTGTTACAGTGCTTTAAAATGGAGGAGGCCTTGACTACTTTAACCGAGGTACACAATGGCACTTGCGGTTGCATTCAAGTGGTATGACCTTGGCTAAGAAGTTGTTGAGAACCAGATACCTGTTGGTCGATAATGGAAAGAGAGGCACATGACTTTATCAGAAGGTGTCTATAGTGCCAACAACATGGAGATCTCATTCACACACTAGCTCAAGAATTATGTCCTATAGTTACACCTTGGCCCTTTTCCCAATGGGGGCTCAATATCATAGGTTAAACCTTTCCCACCTCATCCAATGGCCATAAGTTCATTATCACCACCACCGAATATTTCACAAAGTGGGTCGAAACAATTCCCATGACCTACATCATAGGTAAACAGATATCCAAGTTCATCCTAAACTACCTAATTTGCTGATACGGTGTTCCCCAATCCATTATCTCTGATAACGAGACACCCTTCAAGAATCAGGATGTCCGTGATTTGTGTAAAAAATTCAAAATCCAACATCGCTTTTCCACCCCATACTACCCACAAGGAAATGGCCAAGCAGAAGCTACTAATAAAACCATCCTAAAGATCCTTAAGAAAATAGTCAATGACTCTGGTCGTGACTAGCATCTGCAGTTAAACCCTGCCTTATGGGCCTACCGTACCAGCATCTACATGCCAACAGGCACCACTCCATTCTCCCTAGTCTATGGATCAGAAGCCATCCTCCCTATTGAGATCGAGCTTCCGTCACTGAGGATATCATTGCAAAACCTCATCATAGATGAGGAATAGAGGGTCACAAGACTAAATGAGCTGGAGTTACTAGATGAATGATGCATGGATGCCCTAAATCATCTACAGGTCTACTAGAATCGCCTAAAACGGAGCTACAACAAGAAGATCAGGCAATGCACCTTCCAATTTGGTGACCCTGTGCTAAAAGAGAATCAAAAGAATGTGCCCAACCCAGATACCAAAGGAAAGTTTGAGCCTAAATGGCTGGGACCTTTCATCATCACCACAAGGTACAAATTAGGGGCATATCAGTTGTCAACACAAGAAGGCAAGCCTCTACAAGAGCCCATGGACAGTTGTCATCTCAAAAAAATTTATTCCTAAGAACTTGCAAGGTATAGAAACAAAAAATACAAAAAAAATCAGAAAAAGTCTTAGAAAAATGGTTATCTTGATGAAAACCTGGAAAACAGGCATCTTGGTGACAACAAAAAAATAAAAAAAATACAAAAAATCCAAAAAAATAAAAAAATAGATTGAAAATAGTAAATAAAAAATCATCCTCTAGTGAAAACCACTTCAGTGGTGCTTTGGACAAGTACCTTGGTGAAAACTTGGCACACAGGCACCAAGCGTAAATAAAGCACTCTCTATCCACTAGGATCTACATGACTCACTCCTCCATTCCATCACATTTCATTAATCATCCATCCACTCATCCGCTCACATTCATACCATAGCTTGAGCTAATGCCCATATCATATTCCACCATAGTACTATTTGGGATATTCCTGAGGTCAATTTGTCCTGCCTTCATCGAAGTAATCTATCGCACCACACTAGGGGCATGTTCCCACATGCATCAAATCAGATTCATGTATATTCTCGTAATCTTCTCAAATCATTCAAAAAATCCAAAAACATCCAAATCATCAAAAATCCAAGAACATGTCAAAATATCAGAAAATGTTCAAAAAATTCATCATTGAGTCTTTTCAGTCTTCCACCTTGTCAAACTATGTTGTCTCTAAGCTTGAACACAGGTAAGGTTGATCTTTGATCATCCCTTAAGACATTTAGGTCAATATTTTAGGTGTCTGTCGCATTGGCAATCTGTTTTCCCATCTAAGTCTGCATCTTAGGTCAGTCTTTTAAGCAATCAAAAGGACAATCCATTTGTTCATCTTATCATCAAGTCAGTTTGTCGTCAATCAAACTACGTGGTCTCTGCATGTATAATGTAGGCAATGCTAATCTATGGATCAGCTCCCGAGACCCCTAGGATAGGTCTTTAAGTTATTCCTTTCATCATAAATCTCAAAAATACCAAAAACAGCCTCAAAATATCTAAAAAATCCAAAATGGTGCATCCATTTCATCTCGCTTTCAGCCGTGATTGCCATCACTCATAATAAAATCAATCATCACCTTCAACCTTTGGTAAGTCAGTCAGAAGCAATTCTAGCAGGTTCCAAAGTGAACACTCTAATCGTCAAAATTCGTCTAATTCTAAGTCAGTAAGCAAGCAAGTTGATCAACTCGGAATATCAAAATTTTATCACCCAAATCAGTCCCATCAAAACCCTAATCACATAATGTCCTAGGATGAAGCTTTCCTATGATGGACATAAGCATTAGGTACCCCTCATAGTAGTTACTCTTGGCTAGCAGTATGAAGAACATTAGCTTGTTTGGTTTTCTTTATTTGGTCTTTTATTGACTTATCTTATTTTGTGATCATTCCAAGGACCTCTTGATGATGCCTAAACAAAATAGGTTTAGAGAAAAAAGAATGGGGCAATGATCATTATTTTTTTATCTTCTATACTTGTTGGATACTCTTGTAAAATAGCTAAGTCATGCGTGCTTTGTTTGGTTTGTAGGGAGGATGTTTTAGGTTTCTTGTTGACCACATAGGAAAGCTTTCTTTCTTGTGTTTTCACTTGAGATATTTAGAATGTCTAAACTATATCTTGAACGAAGTACGTATGCTAAGAGTGAACAAGAATACTCCTATATGTTTTTCGATTCAAAGTCCATCACACTAGGTATCATGCCATCCTATTCCTTTATACCTTGATGCATCATACATATGTGTGTTATCAAACATAATGCAATTGACCCTTTAAAAATCCCAACTCCTAGTAATGCAAATCACCATCACCATCCTAACTAATTCATTAATTCTAAATTCTTCTACCTTCCTTCCACACTAACATGTTATCATAATAGTAATCAAAACATCGCCAATGCATACATCCTGCATCCACTAGATCATTAGCATAAAAAACACATTGCATCATATCATTATGAGGAATAATATAAATTTGTTATTCTAAGCATCTTAAGGAAGCGTTACATCATTATGCATACATAATCATTTGCATCCAATTCCATTTGCATATCATTACACCATCATTAACATACAATTCATCCATAGGATCATCATTAAAAAGCATGGAAAATATACAAAAAGAAATGCATCCATTAGAAACATACATCTCATTGCATAAGAATAAAAATCGGAACATCTCATAGCATCATAATAAAACTACATATCATACATTTGCACCATACATATCATAAAAGGAAAATCATCTCATATATATATCATCAAAAATAAACTATTATGGTACAAATCAGATCAAATGTACATCGAATACATGGTACAATAAGTACAACCCATAAATCAAAAATGCAAAAATATCTATGATCAGAAGGGCTAGCCCTACTGGCTACTACCCTCCCCCACCTGTCTCTCACTATGATCCTCTGCCAGTTGCCTCCTTGTCTGCTGGGAGAAATCTGGCACTCTTTCTGCTGATGGCACTACCTATTGGTAGTGCTATCAATAGTACTCGACCTCTCTAATAGCATCTCTATACTCCTGAATGTTAGCTGATCGACCCCAGGATGTGGAAGTTGTGCTCTCAAATTGTCTTCGTCGGTCTATCTCCTGATCCCTCTCGAATCATGCCTGATCTCTCTTAGTTGTGACTATAACAACCTACTACCAAGCCTCATCTCGCTCTGCTATCAACACCTGTACCTAGCCCTGCAACTACTGACTCATTGCATCACGGGGATCTGGCTGTCCCGCTGGCTATGCTACGGGCTGGTGCTGTGGTGCCACCTGGGGATGCCCATCCTATTTTGCTACCTGCTATGCCTGGTCCCTTAGAGGTGACTACTGAGGAGTTGGTACACCTCCCTGGCCTCTACCTGTTGACCTACCTCAGGGCCTCCGACATGGAAGTACTATCCCGAGAAGTATGAATCTCAATGGAGGTCTAAACCATGCCCTATACGTTGTAGTCACCCCTATGTCTGCTAGCCCCTGATTATATGGCCATGACCTAGCCACTAATTGTCTAAAGGGCATTGCCTCCTCTATTGGAATCGGCTACCCCCATGTTGTCTCCTTTGTTGTATGGGAAAAGAGGGCCATATAGTGGTCATCTGGTATATCCTACACCTCACAAATTTTCCTAGCTACCCTATCAGAAAGGTATCTCTTTATCATAGTGTGCTCCCGACCCTACATAAATCTATCCTAGCGAACAAAGAAGAGTTGTTGAGCATCGTCATACCATGGCCCTATATTGATCCATGTCCTCTAGATAAACACTATCATCTCATCTACAACCCATGTGAGTGAAGTGAATCTCTGCCCCACCATACTGCCACACCACGGGGTCATCAATATCTAGAACAACTAGTGTCACAAGTGGGCGAAGTACTGGGATTCACTCCCATACCCAAATATGCAGAAGAGTCAACTCAGCCCCAAAAGCCTGACCATCCATATAGGCAAACTCGTGCAAATCTTGGTACAAAGAGGCTAGCAGTATTGGTCCCTAAGAAAAGTACACTTGGGGAGTGCACATCTACTGCCATGCTAACCCCCAACCTAGACTAAAATATTAACCACGCCAATCAGGAGCTATAAGACTAGAAATAATTGCATCCACAATCAGGCTATAAGTAGGGTCTATACCCTGGTACTGCTCCAAATCTATCTGATCATCATAAAGGATGAGCTCATCAACACCCATAACAGCAAAGCAGACAGCCCTACCCTCCTCCAAGTTGTAGATCACTTGGGCTCCATGAATAGGTAGCCATAGGATGCACTAGACATACTCAAGAGTAATTGTGGCCTCGTCGGTAGGAAGATGAAAGGATGACATCTCGCTATGCCACCGCTCGGCCAAGGCATGCATCATACCTAGATGTGCTCGAAAAGGACAGACATATGCAACATGCCATAAATCGAGCATCCCAAGCTACTCCTAAAGGAATACATGCATATCCTATAATCTCTCAAATACTTGCCATTAGTGCTCCCTCGAATGAATGAACTCGTGTCTCTCCTGTGTAAGGAAAGAGGCCGCATCAACTTCCTTAAAGAAAATCTGCTACCCATAGTGCATTTCGCCTTTGAAAAAGAAAAAGCGGTACTATTCTCAAAAGCGGCATAGTTTGTAATGTTCCAAACTGCACTGCATGGTGGACTTTAAACCCTATATTGACAAACTGGCCCTCGCGGTGCTATTTGTGCAAGCGGCTGAGTTTGGTGACTGAAAATCCTCAAACCTAAACTATGTCGTGTGGCGCTCTTTGCACAAGCGGCCCTATACAGGACCGTGTGGCCCCGATTTTGCATTTTCCACAGTGCTATATTGTGCCACACCGCCTTGACCTTACCTAAGCCCTAATTAATGCATGAATAATGAGAAAACAAAAGGTTGGATAGCGGTACATATGATGGGTCCTATGGCGACTGGTCTCTAATATACTCATACCCGCTTTGACACGTGTAGAGGAAGCTATCATTGTGCCATCGTGACCAAGTCTCAAAGCTCAAAGTGTCAGATTTTTCAAGGTTTAAGATTGCAAATGTATTGAAAGTGACCCCTCAAGGTCTATTTAAGCCTAAAAATTAGGGTTTTTTTGACCTAATTTGACCTTTCGGTTAGGGTTTTGGTCCCCCAATCTCGTTTTCATCCAACCGAGGGCCGTGTTACATCTTTTTCTAGCATCTTAACCTATTTTTTAGGTATTCAGGAGAATTTCTGGCTTGTAGAGGACCTTGTAAAATTTTTTTCGCGAGATCATCCAAAAAATAAAAATTTTCGTCCAATCTCCTGAGAGGGCAATATCCAACATTATCCTTCTGTTGGGGCAGCAGTGAGGCATCTGAAAAAATAAAGAAAATTTTTGAACCTTTGATCACAACAGTTTATTCTTTGAGTCAATGCAACAAGTACATTGCTTCAAAGAGGGGCAAAATGTAAACATAGAAAATGTATAGTTTCATTTGGCACGCTTGATCCCGATCACTAACATCATTTCCTCTAAAATCACACTCTCATTATTTTGTTGTAATTCTATCTCTTAATCTAATGAATCATTATTCATCTGATTAGGTCTATCACCTCCTTTGATTAAATTAATAAATTTAATTTAATTAAGCTTACCATTTCTATTTAATTAAATAAATCATTTTATTTAATTAAAATTCTCTAAAGTCCTCTTATTAAATTCAATAAAACCTTATTTGATTTAATCTAATATTTCCTCCTTAGTTAAATAAATCAAATTATTTATTTAAATAATCCCTTCCTCTCAATTTGATATAAATCAATTCATAAATTTAAGTCTAAATTGTCACATCATCTAATTCTTCATTAAATTAATCAAAACCATGATTAAGTTAATCCCTCTCATTAAAATCCTTTAGAGAATGCAAGTTTCACAATAAATCAATTACTTTTATTTATTTAATTCTCTATTTTCCCTCACATGGTATCAAAAGGGAATATTCCCTCTTTTGAATTCAAAAATGCCAAGTGGACTTGGTCCTTCCAACAAGGCATTTAAGACCTCTTACATGTCCTTGGCTTTGAGCCAAGTGACATTAAATTCATTTCTCTTCCCTCTTCAACAAGTCATCTCATAATTTCAAATTCAAATTTATGCATTTATCATGCACATTGACCAAAATGTGCTCATTCCTTATCCTTTCACATCTTGACATGTGGCATTCAATCATTGGATTGAAAGATAGTCCCACATTGCTCAAACCTTACTTTCTCTTCCAAATTGAAATTTATAAATTGGAGGCTTCTCTCCTCATTTCTCATCCACAATATTGATGTAAAGTTACTCTCTTCACATTGAGAGCTAATTTTTCCCATCTCACTCAATCATTCACCATTTTCATAAATTGTAACAAGGTTATGCTCAAATATCTTTCGAGATTTGACCATTGTTCAATCATTCAACATTGCAACTTAGGAATTGGGAAAGGTCCAATTGCAACACTTCATTGGCACCAATTCCCCCATGGGATCACTAATCTATTGGATTAATTAGGATTTAGTTTAATTTCTTGTTTTATGTTCTTCATTTTCCTAATTTTAGTTTGAATAGATGGATTTCATGGAAAATATCTCATACTTATTTGCATGCATTTGATCTAACAACCTAATGTGTTTTATTGCTCTTGTGCATTTGTAGGTTTAGGGGTTCACACCTGTAACTGCTGGATCAGTGCATCTCTATGGTCTAGCTGCACTGCTAGCTGCTGTTGTGGGACTACTCTCAGCTGACCATCTTGTCCCCTACTCGGGGAGGCAACTGTAGTGCTAAATCCCTAGGAGGTGTCTGATGAGGAAGTGGTCCACCTCCTCCTCTACCCTATCCTCTACCCCTACTAGTTGTCCTACCTCTAGGTCTCCATCGTGGGAGTACTATACCAAGAACTGTCAATCTCAAGGGAGGCCTAAACCAAGCTCTCTTTGCTAGAGTAACCCCTGCATCTACTAGACCATGATCATACAGCCATGGTCAGGCCACGAACTTTTTGAAAGAGGAAAATTCCTTAGCTGACGCAATGGGTTGGCCCCATGCTATCTCTCTAGTCATATAGGCAAAGATGACCACGTACTGGTCATCAAGCCTATCCTACATCTATCCAAACTATTACTCCACCCTATCTGGAAGATATCTCTCAATCATAGTGTGCTCTCAACCTTGCATCCATCTTCCTATCAATCATAGAAAAACTACTGAACATCATCGTACCATGGGCCAATGCCCATCCAAGGCCTCTAGACGAACTCTCTCATCTCATCAAGAAATCGTCTCCAATGTGCAAGGCAACCTGTGCCACTATGGGTAAAGTTGATCTATGCCCTGTCGTATCACCAAACAATGGACTCATCATTCTCAAGAATAACTAGCGTGACATCTGGGTGAAGCACTGGGATCTACTCCCATGCTGAGACATGTAAAAGAGTAACTCCGGCCTTGAGGGACCTGCTATCCAAGTATGCAAACTCATGAAGATCCCTATATAAGGATGCCAATAATACTGGTCCCCAAGCAAAGCACTCCCTATAGTAGACCATCTACTCCCATGCTAGTCACTAGCCTGCACTAAAGTATCAGCCCCACCGATTGGGTGCCACAAGGCCTGAAATGATAGCAGTAATGATCAGCCTATAAATGGGTATGTTGACACAGTATCTCTCCAAGTTGATCTTCCCATCAAAGAAGTGAATCTCATCAAGCTCCATAACACCATAGCAAGCCTCCCTGTCAGCATCTAGATCGTAGATAACTCTGGCCCCATGGATAGGTAATCAAAGGATGCGCTAGACATCCTCAAGGGTAACGGTAGCCTCGCCAGTAGGAATATGGAAAGAAGAAGTCTCGTTGTGCCACCACTCAAAAGAGGCTGTCATCATACCTAAGTACGCTCAAACAAGAGGGACGTACACAACATACCAGAGACCAAGGGCACCAAGCTACTTCTGAACCAACTTATGCATACCCTACAATTTGTTGAGTATCGACCATCTATGCTTTGCGAGTGAAGTACATCAAGCTCCTCCTGCACAAGGGAAGCCATCACGTCAGGGTCTCGTAAAAAATTAAAATAATCTGCATCTCGCACTAAATTTTCTCATCCAAAACAACAAAAGCAGCGCAGTTTGGAAAGTTCCAAACTACACCAGCTTGACAAAGTTTGCAAAATCCAAAATTCCAAAATGGGTCGAGCAGTGCTATTTTCATATGCAGTCGACTTTGTGGTGAAACCCTAAATCCCTAATTGCATCACGCGGTTGAATTATCATATGCGGTGGAGTTTGATTGGAAAACCCCAATTTCAAAAATGAGATGCACAACGCTATTTGCATATGTGGCCCAAAATAGGACTGTGTGGCACCGACAGAGAATTTTTAGCAGCACTATATAGCGCCACCCAACTTAAATAACTTCGACCCTATTTAATGCACGTAAAATTAAAAAATTGAAAGTCGGATAGGGGTTCATACCACATGTCCTATGTTGACTTGTCACTGGTGCACTCATACTCTCTCTGACACGTGCCTGGGAAGCTATCATTGCACTCTTTCGACCAAGACTCAGAGCTCAAGTGTAAAAATTTCTAAAGGCTAAGTATGCAAATGTGTTGAAAGTGACCTCTAAAGCTCTATTTAAGCCAAAAAATTAGGGTTTTTTGACCTATTTAACCTTTCAGCTAGGATTTTGGACCCTCGATCCCGTTTTTGTCCAACCGAGGGCCATTTTGCATATTTTTTGGCATTTTAACACATTTTTTGGCAATCTAGGGAATTTTTGAACCTGTCTGACACCTTGTCCTCTTTTTTCGTGAGATCATCCAAAAAATCAAAATTTTCGTCCAATCTCTCGAGGGGGCAATATACCAGCAATATCCTTCCACTAGGGCAGTAGTGGGGCATTCAAAAAATGCTAAATTTTTTGAACTTTTATCACAATAGTTTATTATTTGAATCAATGCAACAAGTACATTTCTTCAAAGAGGGGCAAAATGTAGACATGGAAAATGTACAATTCAATTCGGCACACTTGATCCTGATTACTAATGATAATTCCTCCTAAATCATACTCTTAGCTTATCATCACCTTCTATCTCTTAATTAAATAAATCATTATTTATTTGATTAATTATTACTCCTTTATTGATTAAATAAATAAATTTAAATTAATTAACTTTATGTCTCTATTTAATTAAATAAATTATTTTTTTTGATTAGAGTCTCTAATGTCCTCTTATTAAATTAAATAAATTAAACCTTATTTGATTTAATCTAACATTTTCTCACTTAGTTAAATAAATCAAAATCATTTATTTAATTAAATCATTTCCTCTCAATTCTGATTTAAAATGAATTGATCAATTCTAGTCAAAATTGTCAAAGCATCTAATCTCTCATTAAATTAATCAAAATCTTGATTAAATTAATTCTCATCACTAAAATCCTCTATAGAATGCAACTTGCACATGAAAATAGATTTAATTCATTTATTAAATCTCTATTTTCCCTCACATGGCATAAAAAGGGAATATTCCCTCAAGTTTGAATTCAAAAAGTCCAAGTGGATGGGTACTTCCAACAAAGCATTCACTCCTCTTGTATGTCCCTGTGCATTGAGCCAAGTGGCATTTATTTCATTCCTTTTTCCCTCTCACATGTCATTTCCTCAGTTTCAAATTCCACCTAATTGCATTTATTGGCACTTTGGCCAAAATATGCACAGCCATCAACCATTCACATGGTGACAAGTGGCATTAGGCCATTGGGTTAAAGTTAGTCCCACATTGCCCAAATATTTCTCTTTCTTCCAAGTTCAAATCTATAAATGGAAGGATTATCTTCAAATAATTCATCCACAATCTTAGGAAAAGTTACCCTCTTGACATTGAGAGCCAATTTTGTGCACATCATTCCACATATTCATTATTTTCACAATTCCATAGCTAGGTTATGCTCAAATCTCATTGAAGAAATTTGATCAATCCACACACATCAACATTGCAATTTAGGAGTTGGGAAAGGGCCAATTTCGACACATCAATTGGCACCAATTCCCCCATGGGATCACAAGTTTGCTTGCTTAAATAGGATTCACTTGCATTTTTATACATTTTTCTTCATGTTCCTAGTTTAAGTTTTAGTAAAAGGATTTCATGGGGAATCCTTCATTCTTGCTTGCATATGATCTAACATTGTGATTTATATTTTATTTTTGTGCAATTGCAGGTTTAGGGGTTCACACTTTCTATTTATCTCCATCCCTCTATCCTTATTTCTCTCCACTTATCTCTCTTTCCCTCTCCCTCTCTCCATCTCTTTCCTTTTTTGTACATCTCTTTTGTCTCTTTATATGCCTCTTTATACCATATCCCTATATCTCTATTTTCTCTCTATTTATCCTTAACTCTCTCTCATTGACACCTCCTCTCTCTTCCCATCTCTATCTCTATTATGTATCTCTCTTTCCCTATATATCTCTTATCTTTATATTTCTCCATATCTATCTATATTTATCTATTCTCCTTTATCTATCAATATTGTACTATCTAAATATATGTTTTTTCCCTCTTTATATCTTTGTCTCTGCACCTCTTTTTATATATCTTTTTGTGTCACTTTGAATATATATAATTATTTTATACATTTAAATTTATACGCATGTACAAATTTCTCATTCTCTACTTTCATTACCTTTATTTTTCAAACCCCTCACTATATTCCCTTTTTATCTTTAACTTCATAGATCATCTCTATCTAACTCCTTCTCTATCACTTTCTCTCCACTTCTCCCTCTCCCTTTATCCTTATATATAATTGTACCTATAGGTGTGTAAATGTTTTAATTTATTTATTTATGTATCTTTACCCTTATTTGAGTCATAGGAAGTGCATTAAATCATAAAGAATAAATTCTAACCAAAAATGACTTGATTTAAGACATTTAACATCAAAGGTGATAGTGATAAATAAAAGTGGTAGATAATAACTAGCCATAAGGGTCATACCAAAAAGGTAAATATGTATGACCTAGAAAAATAGATTTTAAATACTAGTATTCTTATAAATGATTATTTAGTGTATAAATATGTATCGCTCTACATTTTCACACTTGTTTGGGCCCTCCCTACTAAAATTGAGCTTCTTTATGCCTTATTTGGCCTTATTTTGCATCCACAAACCTTAATTAATACATCTTTCAAAGGATAATTCTTAGATATATCAAGTAACCAATTACAAATTAATGATTTTGGATTGTATGGTCTAGATTTAGTGATCAGAGACTCATACGCCACCTTGGATGTATGGGTCTGACCTAGGTTCTCGGGCCTAGATCTAAACTTCACATAATAATAAACCTTTCTTGAAAAATGTGTCCCAAGCTTAGCCTAATGCGACTCATACACCCCAACTAGCCTATGAGACCATCTTAGCTTAGACCTAATCTAAATTCAAATTCTTGGTGAGATTTTATTCTCCTAGATCTAATTTTGTTTTGTAGTGTTGATTTTTTGGGAAATTTGGCATAAACAAGTATAAATACAAGGTTATTTCAGTCATTTTTCACCTAGCAAGTTGATGAAGCATTCTTTTAGAAAATGTGTGTTCAAGAGCACTTACACAAGAGTTTTTAAGAGCATTCAAGTGTGATTATCAAGCATTTTAGAGAATTATTCAAGATTCAAGCATCATGTCAAAGTCATCATGCATCATGTTTTGTTTTTGAGGTAACATTTGTGATGTAGGGTTTTATGATTCAAGTGAGAATTCAATTCTAGATCCATATCATTCAAGAAAGAGTTAAGATCCAAATTCATGCTAGCAATTCCATACATGTTTGCAACATATTTTTTAGGGGTTTGGTGACTTACAACATTGCATATTTGTTCATTCATCATTCCTCCTTTCTACTTCATTTCATTTAAAGGTTTGATTACCAAAACACTGTTTGACAAAGACAAACCCCTATCCACTAACAAAACCAAATTTTCCCCTTTTTTTGATGTGTGTTTTGCAGATCTAGGTTCAAGATCCATTGAACAGAAAGATTAGAGAAAATTTGTCAAGTTGCAAATTTGTCAAAGTTGTCACCTTACTTGTAAGATCACAAAAAGTCACCTAAAGATTGCAATTCAGTGATTTAGACCCATAGATTTGACAGGGAGGAAGCTAAAGGAAGTCATTAGAGGATATCAAAGTTTTGGAGCAACCCTAATAATAGGACTAAATTACCACTTGTGGTGTATGAGTCCTAGTATACCTAAATTTAGACATTTCAAGCAGATCTTGATTCAATAGTTCCAGATTCTAATTTCTATCAAAAACCCTAATCTAGGACTAAATCACCTAGCCTTGCATATGATTCCTAGTGTGCATTAAAGTCAACATGTTTGTAGTCTCTCTCATGTGATACTTTGATACTTCTTTGGTGTGTGTGTTTGTTTCAATGTGATTTTTGGTTATATTCTGATGCATATTTGATACTCTGTTTGACATCTTTTCAGCCATGTTTTGGGCATGATAGAAAGTTATTCTTATTTCCTTATGATAGTTGGACTTATGTGTGGGATACTTATATTATGATGATGTTACTTGGTGAGTTATATTGATGATGTGATACTTATATTTTTTCTATTGTATTTGATTTAGGTGAAGGAGATAGGGTGGCATTGCTCATCCATGAGTGCGCTTCCTCACCATAACTCTCCTTCACAATGTGTTTAACTATGAGCTATATGCATATGTACATGTTGTTCGATGTTTTGTGTTATGTAGGAATGTAGATACTGGATGCCGACTCCACCTGCATTGTCGAGTTTGAGGGCATCCTTGTTATGCCTTGCATAACCGCCCCATCTTTTGCCTTGGTCAAAATGGGTCCCCCTTTTGTGTTTTTATCCTTTGTTGTTTTCAAACAAAGCTTGGAGTCTTTTGTTTAAAGCACTTTGTTTTTCTTTGGTTTAGTCTATCGGAATTGGAGCCGGAACCAAATAGGGTTGTGAAACTTCCTTTAAAACTTGTTCCTATCCCCGTCCCAACAGTCTTTCTTTTTTAGCCTTTTGTTTTGTATTTGTTGGAACTGGAGCCAGAGTGGTAGTTAAGTCGGTATTTATTCAAATTTGTAAAATAAAAATCCATCCCCTCTACGCCTCCGCTTTTTGAACTTTTTGTTTTAGATTAAGTCCTTATGTTAAGCTTTATGTTTTCAGTCTTTTGTTTTGTTTTTGTGTTTGGTTTTTGTTTTATGCTTTGTCAGTGGAACTGGACCCGAAACGGGAATGAAGTTGGGAAATTCCTTAAGTTTCCAAATCGGTTTTCATTCCTATTCTGCTCCCGCCATTTCTCGGATGTTGAATTTTTACTGAAGTCACACTACAGTAATGTGTTGGTTCTTCTCCAGTTCTGACTCTGCTTAACATTATTTAATGCGTTAATGACACCTACCATGCATAGGTAGAAACTCTGAATTTTATCTTGATTAGGGATTAAACGTGTTATTATTATCATTGTTAGGAAATCAAAGAGAATAGTGGAGCAACAGTGGAGTTCATCTAAGTGAATCGATTGGAAGAGGAGAAGATAGTTGCTTGCGAATTTCTTTAGAAGCTTTGCCAAGTTTTGCATTCGAGGTAGGGTTCATATTCTCATTTTTCTTTTATTTACTTTTGTGTTCTCTATTTGTGTTTGATCATTTTGATTTTGGGCTAGTTCGCTATCTTAGTAGGTCTGCGTGTTTGTTTTTCTTTCATTGTTTATTACTATACTTGATCTCGTTTGGCTTGCATTTCTGGTTTAGTGAGTTAGGGCACAGCCATTTTCATGTTTTGTCATGATCACATTGTGTTGCGTTAGGTTTTAAACATGTAAATTTAATTAGGGTTCGCCAGTTATGTAGATTAAATTTTGTTTTACAGTGAGTTAGGGCTTGTAAGATCTTATTTTTACTTAGGATTTTTATTGCACATTCGTCTGGTTAAATTAGGAAGGGTTAAAGTCATGCCCTAGTTTTTATATCATGTTTTCTACATTAGGGTTTTATGCATTTCTGTGATCATGTTTAAAATGATTAAATATGATACCCTAAAATACAGTTGCCCCCATGGGAATATGGGAATGGTCCTTTCAAGCTATATTTTAAGCCTCATTTCGTTTAATGTGACCTTGGTCTTTAATCATGAAGTTATGCATTAAATTGTTAAAATCATTGATGATGTCATGGTCAACCTAGGTAGAAGCGAGATCAGAATTGATTTAGAGTTTTGGATGTGTTTTATGATTAGTGTCAATTCCATTTTCCATCCCGTCTCAGACTCTGCTTATAGTAAGAAGTTTTGTTTCATGATAATGTTAACCTTGGCAGAAGCGAAATAGAATATGAAAATAGAAAATATGAAGGAAACTGAATCAGTTTCCATTCTGGTTCTGGTTCTAATCACTACTCCACTTCCAACTCTGAGTCCGCTTCTTGTTAGCAGAATGTCAATAATAATTTTTGCTCTGAGCCTGAGAGTATGTTAAAAGAGGATTTTTTAAGATGTTTGTTGCCTAGTTCTACCTCCGATGTATGTTTGAAAGGTATGATTTTAAAACATATTTTGAGATGTTTATCCAAAGAGCTAAATAGAGGTTTTGTTGCAGGAAAGCTAAAAGGATGTCAGGAACATTAGGAGAAGTTGTCCAAAGGAACCGACCTATGGGAACATCAAAAGTAGCAGCTAAACCCAAGAAGATCAAGCTAGAATAGTTACCTTATACCTTGAGGTATAACCACAGGAGTCTTGTTGTCCAAGTAAGCAAAGTAGAATCAGATTGGTCAGACATCACCGACACAAATTTGGGCCAATACAATTTTGAGAAGCTGTATTCAGAAACCTTTGCTCAAGATATAACATGGAGGACACAAAGAATTGTTGATTCTAGCTTGGCTCATATCACCTTGTTTCCTTTGTCAATCCAATGCTTGGAGTTGATCTTGACAGCTGCAAGAGCTTACAATCCGGCTACCCGACAATGCATGGATTCCTAAGATAATGTAATCATTGATCTTACTCCTCATATGTTTCAAAGTATATTTAGTGTCTCGGATCCCAAGAACTTGGTGCAGTTAAAAGAGGTAGAGGCCCTAGAGAAATATGGAAAATACAAGGAATCCAACAAGTTCCACTTGAACAAAAAGTGGTTAAAAATAGAGAAGAAGTCTCTGACCAAGCTTGCAAACCAAGCAAATAGAGCAGATTTCTACAAGGAGGTATTAGATTTAATAATAATGTTGTCTAAGGCTTTTGGGAAGAGAGATGCCTTTCATTTCAAAGAGTGGATGTTTCCCTTCATCCAGATAATTTTAAATGGCACCCATCAATTTGATTGGCTGATGATTGTATCAGATGCTATTCATGATCAATTGACCAGCATTAGGGAGACTAAATGATTTTTCATGACTTCTTACATTGTGTATGTAGCAACAAGATTAGGTATCTTCCCAGGTCTGAATAGAGTAGGGATAATGGGAGTGTTAGATGGACAAAAGGTGTGGGAGCATTATATCTAGCTGTCTCTATAGGTTGCTGAGACTCAATTCAGAAGGGTTAATGATGCATTCATATATGTGATCATTAACCAACTCAACGGAGATGCAGGGTACAGACTAAGCCAAGAGGCCATGGAATTTATCATTGAATGGGGATGTTGGTACATTCAATACCACAGGTTTACATATTTCAGGATAGCTAGTTTTGAAGGTCATCCACATTTGATGCCAAGGTGTTGCAATAATAGGATAGTGTTAATAGAATTTGTATATCAGGCTCTTCGGGTTAATGCTTGGTTTGGACTAAAACATAAGATAGGATGTCACAAGTTCCCCATGAAGATGGGTGAGTATAGCTATCAGCATTTGGTAGGAGCAAAGGTGGTCTACAGTTAGTTGATACAGTTGAAGCTAGGTTTATATACAGCTTGTAAGCACTTTGAACCGAAGGGTAAGATGAATACCTTGTTGCCTTCGGTGTTTGATAAGCATTTCAATTTATTAGAAGATATATGGAGTGACCCATAGGATGAGTATGATTTGAAGAAGAAGAATTATGAAAGGTTACCTGTCTCACTCATGGCAGAGCTTGGAATCAAGAATGACATTCCTAATACATTGGTGGATGATGGAGTTGTATTGGATCCATCTTATGAAGCTTTAAACATTGGAACTAAAAGCCTAGATCCAATTGACTGGGACAATGAGGAAACCATTGACATTAAATAAATAGGGCGAGAAGTCTTGGATAGAAGCGTTCAATGGTTCATTCTAAGAACCAAAACTCTTCAAGGAGTAGCTCCTAAAAAGGGGAAGGGGTATAAAAGGAATAAAAGGAAGACACCTCCTAAGGAGCCTTTAGAGTTCCTTCCTCTAGACATTGAAGAAATAGAGCTTGAAACAACAGTTGATGAACAAGAGACACTAGAAGGAGATGCTCAAATGGGATCGGATGTTTCAACACCTACCTTAGGTGAATCTTCTACTCAAGTCCCACTTGCAAAACAACAAATTGAAGAAGTTCAAAAGGGGACTCTTCATAGTATGGTTGAAACTATAAAGGGAAAAGAAGTGGAGGTAGAAATTCATGATGTTGGAACAGATTCAGATGAAACTTTGTCAGATAAAGGAATACAAGAAAATATGCCTCTAGAGGAGGATACTGAATAGGTAATGACACACAAGGATCAGTGGCCATTGTTTGAAGAAGTCAAGAAGGTTGTTGAAGAGCAATCTGCAACAATAGAAAAGGAAAATATAATGGATGCTAAGACACAAGATGATGCCATACTACATCAGCAACAAATTCAAGCTCAGTCAAAAGCTGATGAAGTAGAGAGGCAATAGAGGCAACAGGAGTATGAACTCAAGGATAAAGAGTAAAATGATAAGTTAGAATTGATACAAAAGATTCATGACCTTGAGGATGAGAAGGCATGACACTGGAGGGAGAAAGAAGTTCTAGTAGCCAAATTAAAGCTTTCTGAGGAAGCTCACCGAAAGGAAGAAGCAGAATGATTACAAAAGGAAAAAGAGGCCGAAGAACTGGTCAGGAAGCAACAACAAGAAGAAGAAAAGGTAGAAAAGATTAGAGATTTAGAGAAAGAATATTTGGAGAAAGAAAAACTGGAAAGAGAAGCTTTGGAGACAGAAAGACTAGAGAAATAAAAATTAGAGAAGGAAAGATTAGAGAAGGAGAGGCTGGAAAAGGAAAGATTAGAAGAAGAAAGGTTGAAGGAGGAAGAAGACAAGAGATTAAAAGAGAAAAATGATAAGGAGGAAGCAAAAAAGCTGGCACAAATAAGTGTAGAACAAGAGCAACAAAAGAAACAGCAAGTTGATTCTCAACCTTAGGTAGATTTGCAACCTCCCTTAGTTACTACCTCCTCTTCTTAAACCATGATGACTATTACTCTAGGAGCTCTGACTTGGTTGAAATTAGACCTCAAAAAAAGAACACCGACACCTTCTCAACCTCTCAATTGGGAGGACATGATGAAGGAAATTGAAAGAGAAAGGCCTAAAAAGAAGCCCAAGATCCTAGACTCTACTAGATTGACTGACAAGGGAGAAATTGTGGCTGAGTGTGCCATATCTATGATGGACAAGGAGGTGGGGGATATGTAATTAACGGATTATCAACTAGGTACTGTAAACTTGTGGAGACCTACCCGGGATCAGCAAATGAATGTAATTGATGGGGTAGCCTCCTCAACCAAATCTAGGATGTTAAAGGATAAACAAAGGAAGGATGAGCTTCAGGCTCAACTAGATCAATTGCATGTTTTTCTCAAGAACATTTCTACCCCAAGGTCATAATAGGTTGCTATAATTGAGACCCTAGTTTTTCTGAGCAAAAAGGAAGTAGAGGATTTAGAATAGTTGAGGGGCAAGGCAGAAATGTTAGATCGGTGCGTAAATAAGTTCAATCAAGAAATAAATGAAGTTCTAGAAGACATTTTTGAGGTCTACAAAGCGACTGAAGATCTAATGGAAGAAATGAAACAATATGTTAAAAATTTGGAAGTACAAGAGGAGGAGTATAGGGGATACAGTAAAAAACTAAAATAGGTCAATAAGTTGCCTAAGACTACCCTCCTAGAACAGTAGATATTAGAAAAAGACAATCAATATTTTCTTGAAAAGACTTCTTGTATACTCCGATTTAGAATAGATTTCTTGTTCAAACATAGAAATGAGGTGCAAGATTTTGTTAAGGAATTGAATGAGCAATTTGAGGAGTTGGAGGCCATCATTGCCATTTTAGTAAATGTTGAGTTACTTGTAAAAGGAGGCTTACCTTTAAGTCAAATAAAGGAGAAATGGACTAAAAGACTTAAAGAGGTTATGCAGAGAGGAGATGTCAGTGAAGATTTGCTAGTAGATAGATTGATAGACATCAAAGAGGAAATAAGAGTAGCCAAGAGAGAGTTGACAAAGCTAAAGGATATGAGAGGGTTTGCTGCAATAGAGTTGGAGCGAATTAAGTTTGAAGATGGCTGGGTGGATGGGCCTGAATTAGACACATTACAACAAGTCTTCTCCAGCTATGATGAATATATGATGGAGAAAACTTTGCATGCCTAAATCTCATGCATGCATGGATTTTTTCTTCTTTGCATGTTGCATGCAGCACTGACAGTTTTGGAGTGCATGACTTTATTATTTTCTATTCTCTTTTCTTCCAGTTTAACTGAGTTTCCAAGGATAATTGTAAACCCTAAAAGGGTGGATCGACTTAAAATAGAAGTGGAGTTCAGATTTTTTATATCTATAAATACCCTTTGGGTATCATATTATAAGGGTTGGCTGATAGAGAATAGAATTGGCCACCTAATATCAGGAGATATAATTTTTCGTAGTGATTATAGAGATACATTGTTACTTGATTTTTTTACAGTTAAATAAAATTACAGGTTTATGCAATATGGTGTTAGAATTAAGTTTTACTTGATAAGGTTGATGAGCTATAATCTATCTCTATGCCAGTGATTGTGCTGAAGCATGATTGTTTCTTGTGTGATGAAAGTCATTAGAAGAAGCCGGATTTAAGGATTATCTCATTATATTATCATTGAATTAAATTTATTGAAGTTTGTTGATCTATGATCTTGACAATGAATGAATGTGTGTTATTTTTGGAATCTTTGAAATAGTTGTGATAGGAAAATTAAAATAAGCACCTTATATGCATACAATGGTATGGATTATTTTGTGAATTGTATCATGCTTTGGTTTTTCTTGATCTGTTGGAAAAAATTCATTGTTGAAGATATATGTCTAGATGTTAGATGAGTTTTGTTCATGTTTACTGGTTTACCCTCTAATCTATCTTTTTTCTTTTGTTTGAAACCCCCTTTATTTACAAAAAAAAAATAGTTCGATAAAATGAGTCATTGCTTACATTCCTTTGTTACCAGCATAGGCCCCTTGAACATTATAGTTGCATGGACCAATTGAGTGACACTAGAAAGTTGAGAACCAACTACCAAGACATTGGGAGTTAGGCTGCTATATGTTGTCTTTCTTTTTCAGGAGAAATAGGGTAGAAATATTATGTTTTAACGTTGTTTGTGTCATTTTCACCATCAACATATCTGGTGCTGGAAGGAGGGCCTGAAAGAAAAAACCATCTCACATTGTGTCTTTCTCACCTAAGAAATACAAGAGGATTCTCAGATCCTCCACTAATCCTAAAACATTTGAAGAACTTCAAACCCCAGTCAGACCTAGACCCCATGCTCATAGGATATTGATACCTACCTTGCCACGACCACTTACTCCACCTGGATTTTCACCAAATCCACCTACACCACCACCAGTTCCACCTACATGACCACCACCAAGCAGGCCTGAGTCTCCACCAATTCAACCTATATAGCCACTTGCTCAACCAATCCCACCCATGGCTTACTTTGTGAAAAACCCCTGTCTGTTAGGGACTATTCCAGGAGGAATCCATGACTTACCAAAGAACCTAGAAAAGTTGTCCTAAATACATACATGGTGAATCAAGAAATGTTGATGAGCACATACAAGCATTCAAAGATGCTTGCATAAGAGCTCAAGTTGCTCATCAGGATGTGGTATGTAGACTGTTTCCTTACTGTTTAGGAGATATGGCATATAACTGGTATTTAAATTTGCCCTGAGGATCAATCCTAGGTTGGACAGATTTAGAAAATGCATTTATTAGTTAATTTTGGGTTTATGTGGACCCTACCATCTTGTATCACTAGTTTTCCACAATAAGAAAGGAACATCATGAGCCACTACCTTTGTTCAATACTAGATTCCAAAGAATGTTTCGTAGGTTGCAAGACTCTTATCTAGTAGCTGGGAATATTGCCATACAAGCATATTTAAGAGTTGTTGATCCCTTAATTGGCCTATTCTTGCAAAGAACTTATCAGCCTAGTGAGATTGACTCTTTTTCTAAAGTTTATCATCTGGCCATCAAGTTGCAACAACAGATAAGTCTGCAACCAGGAGGTTTAGGAGTATCTCTTCCTCCCATGAATTATCAGATGCCTAACCCACCATTATACAACACTATCCCAAGGATGTCTTTCTCACAATATGGACTGGTGTCTGAGCTACAAGCTCCACCTACCATGCCCTTTTTCGATAATGGCATGCAAGATTCTTCCCAACAATCTCAAAATACACAACAACAAGTGGGAGAATCAACCCATTTTCATTCCCCAGCCATAGTACAGAATGTGCAAAATGAGCAAACATTCCAACTGACTAGTGAGTTAGAGACTCTCAAGAAAACTCTATCTCAAATGTCTAATGACATGGCCCAGCTTAGGCAAAATCCTCCCCACAACCAAAATCAAAATTATCAGAATCAGGGAGGTTATAACAATCAAGGAAATTATTCCAATCAGAATGGGAACCAAAACACCAACCAAAAATTTTAGAGTCAAAATTTCTCTAACCAAAATTACCAAAATCAGAATAGAGGATATAACCAGAGGTTCAAAAACAACAACAACAACAATAGAAAGTGGAATATTGGACCTAACAATGGGGGAGTTCCCCATTACTATCAATCTAGTGAGGAGAGACCACATACTGCTAATGTTGTTGACATCAATTTCATGACTAATTGGTGCAGACTACATGATACTGAAGCACATTTTGAGGTTAATTGCCCTAAAATGGAGAAGATAGTAAAGATTGCACAAGCTGATGCCTATCCTCTAGTAGGAAATTCCAATCAGGATAATGGGTCAGTCAGTACAGCCATGACTTATGAAACTATTGAAAAAAAATATCAGTTTCCTATACAAGGAGATAATGAGCTAGAGGAAGATGTATATGATGCTCAATCTTTTTAGTCCAAAGGAGGTCACTTTCTGAGAAATCAGAACAAGGGCCCATTTACTACATCTGCACCCCCAAACAACATGGTCCCACCAAACCAAAATGCAAATAATAATCCACCACCACCAAAGGGACCTTCTGATCTTCAAAATAGAGGAAACCTGCCTCCTTTTCCTAAGTATCAAGCTAGGAATGATTCAAAATTTGACTTTGTTGCAAAATTGCAGAGACAGAAGACGTCCTTGTCATTTTTTGACATCATGAAGTGGTGCCCAACTCAACGTGAGGTGGTATTGAAAGCCTTGGAGGAGATAGATTGCTTAAAGGTAAAAGGTAAAATTACTCCAGCAAAGGAGACAAATGTAGCCATTTATAAAGGTAAGATCGGTACCCCACCTTTTCTTTCAAGTTGAAGGATTTTTGGAAAGAATTTGCATAATTTTTTATTAGAATCTAGAGCATCAGGGAATGTTATGTGCTTTCAATATGTAAGAAGTTAGGATTGAGTCCTATCCTGACCAACAAGAAAGTGATTCAGTTAGATTAAACCAAGGTCAATATTATAGGTGAACTAAAGAACATGCATGTATAGGTTGGATCAGATCCAAGGATCTAGACCTATATAGATATCCAAGTGGCTAATATCCCAGAGACATATGAGATGCTTCTAAGCTGGGAGCTAATGAAAAGTATAGGTGGATGTTTATCCTTGCATTTCTCTCACATGTGGCTACCCTAGAAGGGGGTTGCAACACAGATAAGGATTGAAAGTGAACCTAGAATCAAACATATGATTACAAAATATGATGCTTCAAATGAAGTAGCATATTTTGAGACTGAGATAGGAGTTTACAAACAAGAGGAAGTCCTTAATTTCTTTGTAGTCAGTCCTAGGGATACATTGCCCCTAGAACATAGTGACCCAATGATCTGCATCAACCAATAGGTTCTGATAAGGAAATTGCAACAAAATAGGCTAGTTTTAGGAGAAAAAACCAATTTGAGTAGTTTGTTGCTTCCTAATTGGTGTAGAATTCATTATCATAATCATTCATAATTAACATGTCAATCATGCTTAGATATTATAAGTCATGTAGATCAGCCTCAATAAATATGCCAAGAGAAACAAGCCCAGACCCCCATCAATGAGTTTTCTTTCCAAGTTAAGGATGCAACTATTCTTACATGGGCTAGTCTTTCTCAACAAGAAGGTTCCTCACCAAAAGAATAGACTTAGGTTGTATGTTCTGAAATCCAACAAGAAGTTGAGGTCTCCCAGTTCCTATTGAATACACCTACCCCAGATACTTTTCCAATACCCAAGGTATTAATGAGAAATGAGTTGGATTGCAATTTAACCCAAGAGGGTGTTCAGGAAGTGATTTCTGAGCAAGCTGAAAACATAGAAAAATATTCAACTGAACATTGTTTCGAGTGAAATTCTGATAAATAGCAAAAGTCCGAGCTGCCACACATCTCAAGTAAGTCATCCCTTGTTATCCCTAAAAAGAAAGAGCTCCTAGCCAAGGATCAATTATGGAATCTTAAATTTGATGGTTCCAAATCTAAAGTAGGAAGTGGAGCAGGGATTGAGCTAACTAACCCAAAAGGGAAGACTTAATTTGCTTCTTATAGATTGCAGTTTGGCTGCACAAACAATGTGGCTAAGTATGAAGCACTTGCTTCGGGTCTTATGTTTTCTCATAAGAAGAAGGTCACTGCTCTCATAGTTATGGGAGATTCTGAGGTGATTGTAAAGTAGGTACATAGCCAATATACATGTCATAACAAAAGATTGGTTGCGTACAAAAATAGGGTTTGGAGTTTAATCAAAGATTTTGGCTTTTGGGATTAGTCTGATCCCTAGGGAAGCTAATCAAATTGTAGATGCTCTGGTTGTTGCTGCTAGCACATTGGAACCCATGCAAAATTATGATCTAAAGAGGTTTTTGGTTGAGTTGATTTTAGTCCCAGCTGTTCTAGATAATGTTAGACACTTTCAGGTATTTGGTGATGATCAACACACATTGGCCTTTTTGGAAAGTTTTGATGTTTTTCAAGGACAAATAATAGATGAATCTGAACGAGATCAGGGAGATTGGGATCCTGAGAAAGAGGGTCCACAAGGGATATTGGATTTGAAGAGTAATAGCATTTTGAAAGGGATGGTTTGTTTAGAGAGGATATTTGACTCTGACCCAAGGGCTCGCCAAAGGGTGCCTACAGAGAGTGATGGAGGGAAGTATGAATCTATTAATTTGAATCACTCAGGCCCAGAAAGGAATGTTTTTATAGGAAAGACTTATCCTTAGGAACTTAAGGACAAGGTAATCAAGGTTTTGGAGCAGAACAATGAAGCTATTGCTTGGAGTTGTGATTATCTAAAAACTTATGACACTTCAGTGATTACTCACACCATACCTCTCAAGCCAGATGCCAAGCCTTTTCACCAAAAGCAATGCCTGGTCAATGCTTTAATTGAGCTCTTGATCTAGGAGGTGCAAAAAATTTTATCTACTAGAATAATATTTTCGGTTAGACATTCTACTTGGGTGCCTAATTTGGTTCTTGTGCACAAGAAGAATGGTGAGATCAAAGTATGTGTTGATTTCAAGAATCTAAACAAGGCTTCTAAGAAAGACAATTATCCATTACCTTCTCTTGATGAAGTATTAAAAAAGGTTAATGGATGCTAGATGATGTCATTTTTGGATGGTTATTCTAGATACAATCAGGTCTTGGTTAGTCATGAGGATAGGATGAAGACTTCTTTCACCACTAAATGGGGCACATTTTCTTACATGATGATGCTTTTCAGTCTCATCAATGTTGGAGCTACTTTATAAAGGGAAATGGACATAGCTTTCAAAGATCTGATTGGGAAATGTATAATCATTTATGTAGATGATTTAACCATCTTCTCTAGGAATAGAGAAGACCATGCTATAGACCTGGAAAAGGTTCTAAAGAAATGTATAAGTTATGGTGTCTCTCTTAATCCAAAGAAATGTGTATTTGGAGTGTTTGAAGGGAAGCTCTTAGGTCACATTATATCAGAGGAAGGGATTTCCATAGATCCTGACTGAGTGGAGGCCATTTTGAAATTGACAAGGCCAAGCAGCAAGAAGGAAATGAGGTCTTTCTTTGGAAGGATCAATTTTGTTAGGAAATTTATAACAGGGTTTGCAGAGATTCTCAAACCCCTCAATGAAATGATGAAGAAGGATGCGAAAATTGAGTGGATTGAAGAGGCTAAGTCTTCTTTCATGTAGATTAAATAATCTATATCTGAGGCACCTATTTTGACAAGCCCAGACTATCTAAAACCCTTCTATATCTACTCTTTTGCTTCTGACCATTCATGTGTAGTAGTTTTAACATAGAGAAGAGAAGAGAGTGAGGAGAGACTGATTGCTTTTATGAGCTCTCAATTTCAGAATGCAGAAGTAAGGTATTCACCACTAGAGAAAAAAACCTTTGCATTGGTACGAGTAGTGAAGAAGTTTAGGCATTACATAATTTGAAATCAAGTGATGGCCATAGTTCCAGATCCAACTACGAAGTCTCTTCTGATGCAAAGTGAATTAGGGGAATGAAGAGGGAAGTGGATGGAAATCTTGCAGGAGTTTGACTTAGAAATTCACCCAATGAAACTTATTTGAGAACAAGGTTTATCAAAGGCAATGGCTGATGTGGACAAAAATATCACTTGCCAACAGTACATGGTCCAATCATTCATGTAGGATCCCTAGTATATAGATTTAATTTTCTTCCTCCTCAATAACAAATGTCAAGAAGGAATGAGTGCTACTCAGAGGAGAACATTGAGGATGAAGAGTTCTCATTACATGCTCAAAGGGGGATCCATTTACAAAAATAATTTTCAAGGAATTTACCTGTGTTGTTTCAATCAGTAAGAAGCTAAGCACGTTATTTTTGAGTTTCATGGAAGGCATGGAACAGGGCATGGATCTACTAATGCTTTGGCTCATCATATTTTAAGATCAGGCTATTATTTGCCTTATGTATTTAGAGATGCACATCAGCACTGCAGGACTTGTCATGTATGCCAAACTTTTGCACCTAGAGAAAGAAATCATGCAATGCCTCTACAACTAGTATATGAGATAAGGCCATTCTCTCAATGGGCACTTGATTTTGTAGGTGTAATTAATCCAAATTCTTCTACAGGTCATAAATCTATCTTGAATGCAACTGACTACTGCACACATTGGACTGAGGCTCTACCTTGCAAGAATAGCACCACAACTAGGTTTGGAGTTCCATTTGCTCTAGTATGTGATAATGGCCCTACTTTTTCTTCTGTTGAATTCATTTCATGGGCCTATGAACATAAAATTGTTTTGAAGTATTCTTCCAATTACTACCCTCAATAAAATGGAGTGGCTGAGTCCACAAATAAAAACTTGTTGGAATTTATAAGAAAGTTGTTAGAAAACAATCCTAGGGACTGGCACACCCAATTGAGATTTGTCTTATGGGCAGATTGAACCAGAATTAAAGCAACTCTAGGAAACTCACCTTTTATGTTAGTTTATGGCTAGGATCCAATCTTCCCGATCCATTTACAGATACCTGTGCTTAAGTTCATGCAGGAATTTTATACCAAGGATGATAGGATTGAGGTTAGACTACTTAATTTTTTAAACATGGAAGAGAAAAAAGATGCTGCTTAGTAGCAATTCTCTAAGCATCAAGTTGTTGTCAAATGCTAGTTTGACAAAAGAAACAAGATAAAAGATTTTAGGATATCATATCTTGTGTTATTATGGGATAAGGCCAAAGAGAAGAAAGGAGATCATCAAAAATTTTATAGACTTTGGTTAGGTCCTTATCAAGTGGTTGAAATGTTAGGCGAGAATGTTTTTCATTTGAGTACCTTAACAGGAGTGCCTGTTCCATTACCAGTTAATGGTAAGTTTCTCAAGCACTATTTTTGTGCACAAAAGGTTTGATGCTTTTAAAGGAGATTGTATTATACTGTATCATATGTAATTAAGTTTTTGTTTTTTAGTTTTAGTTTTAGTTTTGTTTTTTTTCTTTATTTTTTTTGTTTGTTTTGTTTTGTTTTGTCTTGTTTCATTGGGGATCTTCATTTTGTTCATTTCAAATTAAGGGGTTGTTACTCAAAGTATGCTACTCGTACTAGGAGAGAAATTTGTTTAGGTATTTTCATTATTATCATTGAAAATGATTTCATTCTTAAACTTATGTTGTATGACCATTCTAGTTTGGGTTTGAAAAGTTATTAAGGATAGAAGATATATTGTGACTATCTCATGAATTATGATAAAAAATCTGTCACCAAAGTAGGAAAATATCTACATGATTAAGTACCTATTCGTTTTAGAATGGCTCTACCCTTTGATTCAAGTGAAAAATCTGATTCCAAGACTATCATGAAATCCATAGTAGTTCTCAACCCATGTTTCAGATTCATTATGTCTAAAGTATTGAGCAAGGTGCATAAAAGATTTCCACAAGCAAGGTTTTAAAAAAAAATGAATAAAAGAAAAGAAAGAAAGAGGAGGCAAACTCAATATCAAGTGGGTAATCAAGTATCTCTATCGAGGCTATGGATGCTTGTCTGGCAGTAGAGAAATGCTTTGAAAGAACTAGAGGAATCTCCATTAGGGCTATCAATGCCTGTCTAGTAGTGGAGCAACTCCCAGGATTTTACTGCACGATAGTTAAAGGACTCAAACTATGTAGCTTGAATCTCAGGTATAGTTGTTCTCAAATAGAGAAAGTATTTACAAAGAATGATGCACAATACATGCACACACTTAGATTCAGAAATAACTCATGAGCACATACATCTGAGATTCTAGCTCAACTTATCCTACATATATCTAATCTTATTCAAGCTAGTATGCTTCATAAACCAAGTAGTTTTAGGGTGACTGAAATTTTATTTGGGTATCTTGAAAATGGGTAAACCATTTTCCCAGCTGAGTTTCCATTTGTTATTCCTTGCATAACCACTTGATCTTTTGCCTTGGTCAAAATGGGTCCCCCTTTTGTGTTTTTATCCTTTGTTGTTTTCAAACAAAGATTGGAGTCTTTTGTTTCAAGCACTTTGTTTTTGTTTGGTTTAGTTTGTCAAAACCGAAGCCAAAACCAAATAGGGTTCTGAAACTTCCTTTAAAACTTGTTCCTATCCTCGTCCTGATAGTCTTTCTTTTTTATCCTTTTGTTTTGTGTTTGTCATAGCCAGAGCCAGAGTGGTAGTTAAGTCAGTATTTATTCAAATTTGTAAAATAAAAATCCATCCCGTCTCTGCCTCTACTTTTTGAACTTTTTGTTTTAAAAAGTCCTTATGTTAAGCTTTATGTTTTCGGTCTTTTGTTTTATTTTTGTGTTTGGTTTTTGTTTTATGCTCTGTCGGTGGAACCGGACCCAGAATGGGAACGAAGTTGGGAAATTCCTTAAGTTTCTAAATCGGTTTTCATTCCAATTCTGCTCCCGCCGTTTCTTGGTCATTGACTTTTTACTGAAGTCACACTATAGTAATATGTTGGTTCTTGTCCAGTTCTAACTCTCCTTAACTACATTTAATGTGTTAATGACAGCTGCCATGCGTAGGTAGAAACTCTGAATTTTATCTTGATTAGGGATTAAACGTGTTATTATTATCATTGGTAAGAAATCAAAGAGAATATTGGAGCAGTAGTGGAGTTCATCAAAGTGAATCGATTGGAAGAGGAGGAGATAGTTGCTTGCGAATTTCTTCAGAAGGTTTGCCAAGTTTTGTGTTCTAGGTAGGTGCAATTAGGGAAAATCAGATATAAAACTAGAATAACAAGATATCAAAACCCTAACTAGGACAATAGAGTACAAGCAAGCATGAAAATCAAAACAAGAAAGAAAAGAAAATCGATCTCCAAGCTAGATTTGATTTATCTCCATTGCTCTTCTCCACCTGCATGAGAATGCAAGATTTTGAAGGTTTGATTGTTGATATGTTGATTGCTCATTTTCACAGAATAACAATAAGATAGATATGATAGAAGAAAAATAGATACATAGATGAGAAGATTGAGAGAAATTTTGGCAGAATGAGGATGCTAGAAGAAGATCCCCCTAAATGACCTATGAAAGGATTGATTTATAGAAGAAGGTTGATTTGATTCAATGGCCAAGATTAAAAGTAAAATTTGTGATATGTATGGCTAGGATTAAAAGTTTATTTTAGTGCCTATGATGCACATTAAGTGGGTTATGACATGAGGCTAAAATTAAGATGTGAGGAAATAAGTGGGATTCTATTCTTTATTTTGGAAGAAAAGATGCTTATGATGCACAATGAATGGGGGTAAAAATAGGATGTGAGTGGGAATCTCATAATTTAAATAATAAAATTATTTAAATTATGTGTGCATGTGAAGAGTTGTAGTTAAGTGACACATGTTGCAATGTGGTAAAAGTGAGGGATTAATTCAAATATTTAATTTGAATTATTTTGAGACATGTGGGGAATTAATTAAATAAATGAGATTTATTTAATTAATTGGGAAGGTGATTAAGTGGAATAAATGAGATAAGTGGGATAGTGTAATGACCTAGGGTAAAATATTACAAGATGTTTTGCAAGGTCATGTATCGACTAGGTAATGTTATGACATGGACAATTCTGGGTGTCTACATTTTGCCCCTCTTTGAGATGATGTTCGAGATGGTGAAATTTATGTCGAGTAACATCATTTCAAAGAAGCTAAGGTATGGATAGATGAAAAAAAAAATGATGCCCCAACCACTTGAAGAAGTGAGGAGTATGATGAATGAAGGAAAGGGATGATAGAAGAATATGATGATGCAAAAGATATGAAGAAATGGGATGATGATATAGGATATGATAATGATGATGATGCCCCCTCGAGAGGATAGGCGGGTTGCATAAACACGAATATTCTCTCGAAATGAATGAAATGATAAAGGAGGGATAAGATGAATGATACAAGATAAGAAGTAGATGAAAAAGAAAAATGACACGTTATGCTGCAATAAAGTGAGCAATCATATGTTTGATATAGCACTAGACGTTATGCACCAAGGTATAAGGACCAAGGTGATGATGTGTCTCATGCCCCAGCATAATACAACCTTGTCTAGATACAAGATATGAATATTAGCTAGGAGTGATTCAGATTTGATGCAAATGCAAATTGAAATGATAAAACACACAAGCAAGCAAGCATGCACAAATGATACAAAAACAAACAAGGTATTGCCCCTGTCAAGCTGTAAACCGATGATTAATTGATTGACTGATGATGATGATAGTGTTGTCATTGTGGGGAACGATATATCCCTAGATCAACACAAGGATAATTGATTGATTGATTGATGATGATGATAGTGTTGTCATTGCGGGGAACAATATATCCCTAGATCAACACAAGGATGATTGACTGATTGATTGGGTTTACAACAAGATTAGGATCAAGACCAAAGGATGTGATTGGATAATTTGGCAAGATTGATTAGCTTCATTGGTATGGATTAAGGATTGACTTGCATTTGGATTATTGCTTGGAAGGATTGAAGATGCTTGATTTGAAGATTTGGATGATGATTGTTGAATTAAATTGAGGAATAATTTACTTGGAATGATTTTGATTGATTGGATTGATGAAGAAATGATTTGATTTGATGATAATGATTAGATTGATTAGAAGAATGGGTTTGATTAGAAGAAGTGATGTGATTGATTAGAAGAATGGATTTGATTAGAAGAAGCGATGTGATTAGATAATTTGATGAAAAAATTGATTTGAAGAAGTTGACTTGATGCGTTGAAGTGATTTGGTTTGATTTTATTGCTTGGATTCTTGAAATGTTTTGATTTTTTGGATTTTTGAAATGTTTTGATTTATTTTTTTTAGATTTTTTCAAAATGTTTTGATTTTTTTGGATTTTTGAAATGTTTTGAGATGTCAATGGATGACAATTTGGGTAGCCTTTGTGCTAGATACCAATGACAAGGGAAAACCAAGTCTAGGTGCAAGGATATAGATGTGATTGATGGATGAAAGGGTGGGTGATAGGATAAGGGACAAAAGGCTCATGATATATGGATGGATAAAAAATGATAGGATGTATGCATGATAAGAGGGCAGGGATGTGATCTCCAAAGACTATGTCGCATAGGAATAACATGCCCCATTCTAGGTACAATACTTAGGATTATTCATGACAAAGCTTATGACACTAGGATAATGATAGGCTTGTTTGGAAGGATGAGGTATATCAAAAGATATCCAAAGCATGTTTCAACATTTTGCCCCATATTTTTATCAAGATCAAAAAGAGGAAGAGAGGATGAATGGACTCAATATGATAAGTATATGGGTATGATAGATAAATATGGTAGGTAGGATGGACATGATATGATAAGAAATGACATGATAGGATAGATAGTGCAGATGAGACAAAGTGCCCCCAAGTGTAAGTGACATAGAAGATAAACCTACACATGATGCCTGTTTGCCAGGTTTTCATCATGGTACTTATCCAGGGCGCCTTTTTACCAGGTTTTCACCATTGGATGAAGGGATTTCTCTTTACTCTTTTTTTTTTGACTTTTGACTTTTTTTTACTTTTTGGATTTTTGGATAAGAGAAGGGGAATATGGATAGGAGGGACTCAAGTTTCTAGTTCCATGAAAGATGATAGTCCCACTAGAGATGGATGTCATCGCATGGACCATGTCAAATGTCATTATGCTCATAGATGTTGGTAAGGGATGACATGAAAGGGAGATGGAGTAGGTAGATGATGGATTATGATGTGGATTATGGAGGGATTGGTGGATTATGATGTGGATTATGTAGGGGAGATGATGGGAGGCTTAGCCAAAAGCATGGACCATAGGAAGGTGATGGGGGAGATATGTAGGATAATGAGTGAAGGGTGAGGAGATGGAGGTATGTGGAATCATTGTGAAATGGAAGGGAACCATGACCAATGGTTGCACACATTGTGATAAACGTTGAAGCTTTTGATGTGGAGGGGGTGTAGGAAGCAATGGAGATGGTTGCTTAGGAGATGGGTGATGAAGTGCTTTAGGTACCCACATAGACTTAGTATTTTTATGACTTTTATTTTTCTTGTGGGATGGAATATGAGATTCTTGAATAGAGTGGGAATGTGAGGTGGAAGTGGATGGTTGGGATTTTTGAGATGTAGATGCCTCATTTGACTTGTTTTCCTTTTTCTTAGGGACCCAAACCATTTTAGTTTTGGCATTTTCTTTTGGAGGTATGGGCTTATATTGATTTTTGGATGGATTTTTCTTTGATTCTTTTATTTTGTGTCCTAGGGCATGAGGACCCTTCAGATTTTTTTCTTTATAGCTAGAGGCATCAATTTTTTTGCTTTTGAATCCCATGGGTATGGTGGAATGAGTGGAAGCTTCATGTTTAGACAATGTGTGCATTGATTGGTCATGACTAGGATATTTAGAGGATTTATGGATAGGTGGATAAGGGGATTGGATAATGGGGATATTAGGTGTTGGGAGTAGTGGAGGTAGATTATATGGATGGATATTAGGAGTTGGAAGCAATGGTGGAAAAGTTGATGGTGGAAGGTGTATGGTCACATGCTTTTGACATTTGTAGGATGATGGATGAGGGATGGCAACATATGCTTTTGGCATATGATACGATTTATGGTGGAAAGAGAACTTATGATGGATGGAGGAAGTACCAACATCTTTAGATTGGTGTCCTTGGGGTGTATATCCAAGGCCATAAGAGTGTGGAGGGACCTTGACATGGATGGGCTCCAAAACACCTTGTTCATGAAGGCCTAAACCTTTACCTTGATAGTTCATGTTCTAAAGCATGCGATGGACAATGGGACTAGGTGTGTTTTGGACACTAGACTTGAGTTCATTATTAGATGAAGAAGGTGGAGTGGATAAAGGTTGTTCTATGGAGGAAAATTCATGAATAAAGATGGATGGACCAATAAGACATGTCAATGTATTTGAAATGGGGTTGATAGTGGATGTGGAAGGATCATTAGGATCTTGATTATGTTCATTTAGATCCACACTATTGGTTTGATCTTCTAAATTTACTTGGGAGACATGTGTCTCATCATGACAAGTGGATAATGCAAGATCATGGATATGACTAGGTAGGGGATATATAGGAGCAATGGAAGATTCTTGCTCATCGATAGGTGAAGTTATAGGATCTTGACCATGGAATGCATAAAGTTGGATAAGAGGATCATCATGGTATTCTTGATCATAGAGAGAAGCTTCATCATGAATAGGACCAAGTATGTTATGAGTGGGATCATTAGAAGGGCCTAGATCTTGATTAGAATGACAAGTTAATGTTTCTTCATGCTTAGGATAATGCTCTTGACATAGCTCTTGGATTTGAGTGGAAATGGAAGTGGAAGACTCTAGAAGAGGCTTGGTATGATTTTTATGATCAATAGGTTGTGGACCACGTGATGGAGTTGGAAGAATAGGCGTGAAATTAAAAGGTTTGTTGGTAAGCTCATTAATGGGTGCTTGACATGGGGATGGTCTTTTCCGTGCTAGTAGTCTTTGGAGAAAATCGTTAAAGGATTCTTTGGTTGATGGATTAGTGCTTGAGAAGCTAGATGGTGGTGTTGGTGTAGGACTAGTATGCTTTGAAATAGGAATTTTATTAAATTGTGATTGAGGACTAGTAGATGGAATGGTGTATGATTCCAAACTTATGGTGGTATTTCCCTTGTCAAAAGTATCATTAAGGTGACCTAAGATTTCTACAAAGTTTTCATCATCACTAAGATCTACAAAATTCTCATCATCACTAGGAGCAAAGTTTGACCCACCTTGGAGGATATATGGTTTTGGATTATCTTCATGATTAGGTGAAGGGGCTCCTTGAAGTATGACCTTGGGCTTGTGACTAGAATTATTAAGGATTAGGACCATTTTAGCAAGTGTTTGACTAGGATTGGGGTGATGATGATGATGAAATGATTAGATTGAATGACTTGGATTGATTAGGATGAAATTGATTTGAATGTGATTAGAAAAAAGGATGATTAGGATGATTAGAATGATATGTTTATGTGTAGGTGTTTATAGCTTGATATGGCAATTTTCAAACAAATGATTATACATGTACACACATGAATCACACACGCAAGACACATAATCAAGTTTGAATTTGAAATTATGAATGTGATGATTAAGCACGCACTTGAAGAAGACACATCAACAAGTCCCAGAACTAGTCAAGTGGGTATGGCCAATTAGGTCTTAAGCTAGGATGCACAGGGTTGACTAGGGATAATTTGAAAGAAAAATCCTGCCACACAGCCGGGAGAAAGGGGTAACCCACCCTTCACCTTCACTTCCCAAAGGTATAAAGTTCTTTGGGGCTTAGCCAAGAGTGATAAGATTTTAACTCTAAAAGAAGCGTGTCTTTCGATTCACACTTTGATTGAGGTCATCCCTACGGGTGATGAAATTCCCTAGCAGGCCTCCTATGAAGGGTTTGACAAAACCGAACCAAGTGAGGTGTTTTTTATCACACATACATTTGATTCACACTAGCAATTGTTAATTTTCCTTTAGAAAATTGAAATGTGTGTAAAACAATTCAACCACTTGTTTTTTTTTAAGCCCAAAGCCAAAATGTGTGATGATAGACAATGATTCTTTTTAAGCCCAATTTCAAAGTGTGATTGCAAACAAGATGTTCATTTTAAAGCTCCAAATTCAAGTGTTTTGCAAATAGAATTGATTGATTAAATGAGAGATAAAGATAATAAAATGAGTGCACCTGAAAATTTTTGTTTTCCAATCTGATGTGTATGAATGATATTGTTGCTACTACAACTCCTTATGATCACTTGCAAAATTAAAAAAATGACATTAGAATGCAGCCAAAAGAAAAAGTTGATCAAGAAATTTTAATTTCAGATACACATTTTTAACATAACCGAATTAGATTCGATTATTTGAAGATATTATTTATCTAAAAAATAAAAACTCAAAGAAGGAACCCATACTAATTTTATGAGAAATTTTCAGAAATGTAAAGAAGCTAGAAAAATTCCTTGTTTTGCACTCAAAAACTCGGATTTGTGAAAAACATACAAAAAACAATGATTGGATTATTTCGCATTGTATTTGACCTATAAATTAAATCTATAAAACAAAGACCCCTACTAAAATTACCAGAGCTTTTTGGAAATGTAAACATTTTGGAAAAATTCACTAATTTGCATTTAGAAAGTAAATTTTATGAAAAAAAATAAAATAGTGATAACGCCTACAAAACATGTGATAAACTCTCAATTTTTTTACTATAGCTCACTGAAATGATTTGTAAGCTTCTATAAGAATATTGGAGAGAAATACACAGCCATTTGAAAGAAATGATGGAATTTGTAAAACCTCAGGTTTCATCCAAAAACTGGTAAATCTGCAACAACAAAAACAATAAAACCTGCAAAAAGCAAGCTAGATCAAAGGATTCACATTAGGTTCACCAATGTAATTGGGGAAAATCAGTTATAAAACTAGAATAACAAGATATCAAAACCCTAACTAGCACAATAGAGTACAACCAAGCATGAAAATCAAAACAAGAAAGCAAAGCAAACCGATCTCCAAGCTACATTTGATTTATCTCCATTGCTCTTCTCCACCTACGTGAGAATGCAAGATTTTGAAGGTTTGATTGTTGATATGTTGATTGCTCATTTTCACAGCATAACGATAAGATAGATACGATAGAAGAAAAATAGATAGATAGATGAGAAGATTGAGAGAAATTTTGGCAGAATAAGGATGCTAGAAGAAGATCCCCCTAAATGACCTGTGAAAGGATTGATTTATAGAAGGCTGATTTGATTCAATGGCCAAGATTAAAAGTTAAATTTGTGATATGTATGGCTAGGATTAAAAGTTTATTTTAGAGCCTATGACGCACATTAAGTGGGTTATGACATGAGGCTAAAATTAACATGTGAGGAAATAAGTGGGATTCTATTCTTTATTTTGGAAGAAAAGATGCTTATGACGCACAATGAATGGGGGTAAAAATAGGATGTGAGTGGGAATCTCATAATTTAAATAATAAAATTATTTAAATTATGTGTGCATGTGAAGAGTTGTAGTTAAGTGACATGTGTTGCAATGTGGTAAAAGTGAGGGATTAATTCAAATATTTAATTTGAATTATTTTGAGACATGTGGGGAATTAATTAAAAAAATGAGATTTATTTAATTAATTGGGAAGGTGATTAAGTGGAATAAATGAGATAAGTGGGATAGTGTAATGACCTAGGGTAAAATACTACAAGATTTTTTGGAAGGTCATGTATCGACTAGGTAATGTTATGAAATGGACAATTCTGGGTGTCTACAATAGGTTTCATATTTACTTTTGTGTTCACTGTTCTTGTTTGATCATTTTGATTTTGGGCTAGTTCGCTATCTCAGTAGGTCTACGTGTTTGTTTTTCTTTCCTTGTTTATTACTATACTTGATTTCATTTTGGCTTGCGTTTCTCGTTTAGTGAGTTAGGGTGCGGTCATTTTCATGTTTTGTTGTGATCGCGTCGTGCTGCATTAGGTTTTAAACACGTAAATTTAATTAGGGCTCGCCGATAATGTAGATTAAATTTTATTTTACAATGAGTTAGGGTTTGTAAGATCTTATTTTTAATTAGGATTTTTATTGCGCATTCGTCTTGTTCAATTAGGAAGGCTTAAAGTCATGCTCTAGTTTTTATTTATATCACGTTTTCTAGATTAGGGTTTTATGCATTTATGTGATCGCTTTTAAAATGATTAAATATGATGCCCTAAAATACAGTCGCCCCCATGGTCATATGGGCATGGTACTTTCATGCTATATTTTAAGCCTCATTTCATTTAATATGACCTTGGTCTTTAATCATGAAGTTATGCATTAAATTGTTAAAATCATTGATGATATCATGGTCAACCTAGGCAGGAGCGAGATCGGAATTGATTTAGAGTTTTGGATGTGTTTTATGATTAGTGTCAATTCCATTTTCCATCTCGTCTCCAACTCCGCTTATAGTAAGAAGTATTATTTCATGATAATGTTGACCTTGGTGGAAGCAAAAGAGGAACCGGAACAAAATATGAAAATAGAAAATCTGAAGGAAACTGGATCAGTTTCCATTCCGGTTCCGGTTTCGATCACTATTCCACTTCCGACTCCAAGCCCACTTCTTGTTAGCAGAATGTCAATAATAGTTTTTGCTCTGAGCTTGGTAGTATCTTAAAAGAGGATTGTTTAAGATGTTTGTTTCTTGGTTCCTCCTCCGATATATGTTTGAAAGGTATGATTTTAAGACATATTTTGAGATGTTTATCCAGAGATCTAACTAGACGTTTTGTTGCAAGAAAGCTAAAATGATGTCGAGAACATCAGGAGAAGCTATCCAAAGGAACCGGCTTGCGGGAACATCAAAAGTAGTAGCTAAACCCAAGAAGATCAAGCCAGAACAGTTACCTTATACCTTGAGGTATAACCACAAGAGTCCTGTTGTCAAAGTAAGAAAAGTAGAATCAGATTGGTTAGACATCACCGACACAAATTTGGGCCAATACAATTTTGAGGAGCTATATTCAGAAACCTTTGCTGAAGATATAACAGGGAGGACACAAAGAATTGTTGATTCTGGCTTAGCTCATATCACCCTATTTCCTTTTTCAATCCAATGACTGGAGTTGATCTTGACAGCTGTAGGAGCTTACAATCTAGGTAGCTGACAATGCATGGATTCTCAAGATAATGTAATCATTGATCTTACTCCTCATATGTTTCAAAGTATATTTAGTGTCTCAGATCCCAAGAACTTGGTGCAGTTAAAAGAGGCAGAGGCCCTAGAGAAATATAGAAAATTAAAGGAATCCAACAAGTCCCACTTGAACAAAGAGTGGTTAAAAAAAGAGAAGTCTCTAACCAAGCTTCCAGACCAACCAAAGAGGGCAGATTTCTGCAAGGAGGTATTAGATTTAATAATGATGTTGTCTAGGGCTTTTGGAAAGAGAGATGTCATTCATTTCAAAGAGTGGATTTTTCCCTTCATCCAGATAATTTTAAATGGCACCCATCAATTTGATTGGTCGATGATTGTATCAGATGCTATTCATGATCAATTGACCAACATTAGGGAGAATAAATTTTTTGTCATGACTTCCTACATTGTGTATGCAGTAGCAATATTAGGTATCTTCCTAGGTCTAAACAGAGTAAGGATAATGGGAGTATTAGATGGACAAAAGAAGGTGTGGAAGCATTATAACTAACTATCTCTACAGGTTGTTGAGACTCAATTTAGAAGGGTTAATGATGCATTCATATATGTGATCATTAACCATCTCAACGGAGATGGAGGGTACAGACTGAGCCAAGAGGCCATGGCATTTCTCACTGAATGGGGATGTTGGTACATTTAATACCACAGGTTTACATATTTCAGGCTAGCTGGTTTTGAAGGTCATCCACATTTGCTCCCAAGGTGTTGCAATAACAGGATAGTGTTAATGGAATTTGTATATCAAGCTTTTGGGGTTAATGCTTGGTTTGGATTAAAACATAAGACAGGATGTCACAAGCTCCCCATGAAGTTGGGTGAGTATAGCTGTCAGCATTTGGTAGGAGCAAAGGTGGTCTACAGTGAGTTGATATAGTTGAAGCTAGACTTATATATAGCTTGTAAGCACTTTGACTCGAAGGGTAAGATGAATGCCTTGTTGCCTTCAGTGTTTGATAAGCATTTCAAGTTATTAGAAGATTTCTGGAGTGACCGACAGGATGAGTATGATTTGAGGAAGAAGAATTATGAAAGGTTACCTATCTCACTCATGGTAGAGCTTGGAATCAAGAATGACATTCCTAAGACATTGGTGGATGGAGTTGTATTGGATCCATCTTATGAAGCTTTAAACATTGGGACTAAAATCTTGGATCCGATTGACTGGGACAGTGAGGAAACCATTGACATTAAACAAATAGGGCGAGCAGTCTTAGATAGAAGCATTCAATGGTTGGTTCTGAGAACCAAAACTCTTCTTGGAGAAGCTCCTAAAAAGGGGAAGGGGTATAAAAGGATTAAAAGGAAGACACCTCCCAAGGAGCCTTTGGAGTTCCTTCCTCCAGACATTCAAGAAATAGAGCTTTAAGCAGCAGTTGATGAACAAGAGAGACCAGAAGGATATGCTTAAATGGGATCAGTTATTTCAACACCTACCTTAGGTGATTCTTCTACTCAAGTGCCACTTGCAAAACAACAAAGTGAAGAAGTTCAAAAGGGGACTCTTCATAGTATGGTTGAAACTATAAAGGGAAAAGAAGTGGAGGTAGAAATTCATGATGTTGGAACAGATTCGGATGAAAGTCTATCAGACAAAGGAAAACAAGAAAATATGCCTCTAGAGGAGGATACTGAATAGGTAATGACACAAGAGGATCAATGGGCATTGTTTGAAGAAGTTAGGAAGGCTGCTGAAGAGCAAGCTGTAGCAATAGAAAAGAAAAAGTTAATGGTTTCTAAGACACAAGTTGATGCCATACTACAGCAGCAACAAATTGAAGCTAAGTCAAAAGATGATGAAGTAGAGAAGTAGCACATGCAACAAGAGCATGAACTCAAGGTTAAAGAGGAAAATGATAAGTTAGAATTGATAGAAAATATTCATGACCTTGAGGAAGAGAAGGCAAGACACCGGAGCGAGAAAGAAGTTTTGGTAGCCAAGTTAAAGTTTGTTGAGGAAGCTCACCGAAAGGAAGAAGAAGTAGAATGATTGCAAAAGGAAAAAGAGGCCGAAGAACTGGTCAGGAAGCACCAAGAAGAAGAAGAAAAGGTAGAAAATCTTAGAGCTTTAGAGAAAGAAGCTTTGGAGAAAGAAAAAATGGAAAGAGAAGCTTTAGAGATAGAAAGACTAGAGAAAGAAAAACTAGAGTAGGAAAGATTAGTGAAGGAGAGGCTGGAAAAGGAAAGATTAGAAGAGGAAAGGTTGAAGAAGGAGGAAGAAGACAAGAGAGTACAAGAGAAAAAGGATAAGGAGGAAGTAGAAAATTCGGCACAAATAAGTGTACAACAAGAGCATCAATAGAAACAAAAGGTTGATTCTCAGCCTCAGGTAAATATGCAGCCTCCCTTAGCTATTGCCTCCTCTTCTTCAACCATGATTATTGTTACTCCAGGAGCTTCGACTTGGTTGAAATTAGATCTCAAAAAGAGAACACCGACACCTTCTCAACCTCTTAACTAGGAGGATATGATGAAGGAAATTGAAAGAGAAAGGCCTTAAAAGAAGTCCAAGATCCTGCACTCTACTAGATTGACTGACAAGGGAGAAATTGTGGCTGAGTGTGCCATACCTATGATGGACAAGGAAGCAGGGGATATGCAATTAACAGATTATCAACTAAGCATTGTAAATTTGGGGAGAGCTACCCGGGATCAGCAAATGAATGTAATTGATGGGGTAGCCTCCTCAACCAAATCTAGGATGTTAAAGGATAAACAAAGGAAGGATGAGCTTAAGGCTCAACTAGATCAATTTCATGCTTTTCTCAAGAACATTTTTTCCCCAAGGCCACAACAAGTTGCTGCAATTGAGACCCTTGTTTTGTTGAGAAAAAAGGAAGTAGAGGATTTAGAATAGGTGAGGGGCAAGGCATAAATGTTAGATCGGTGGGTAAGTAAGTTGAATCAAGAAATAAATGAAGTTCTAGAAGATAGTTTTGAGGTCTACAAAGCTATTGAAGATCTAATGGAAGAAATGAAACAATATGTTAAAAATTTGGAAGCACAAGAGGAGGAGTACTAGGGATACAATCAAAAATTGAAAGAGGTCAATAAGTTTCCTAAGACTACCCTCCTAGAACAGTCGATATTACAAGAAGACAATAAAGATTTTCTTGAAAAGACTTCTTGTATACTTGGATTTAGAATAGATTTCTTGTTCAAACATAGAAATGAGGTGCAAGATTCTGTTAAGGATTTGAATGAGAAATTTGAGGAGTTGGAGGCCATCGTTGCCATTTTAGTAAATCTTGAGGTACTCATAAAAGGAGGCTTACCTTTAAGGAAAATAAAGCAGAAATGGACTAAAAGACTTAAAGAGGTTATGCAGAGAGGAGATGTCGGTGAAGATTTTCTAGTAGATAGATTGATGGACATCAAAGAGGAAATAAGAGTAGCCAAGAGAGAGTTGAGAAAGCTAAAGGATATGAGAGGGTTTGCTGTAGCAAAGTTGGAGAAAATTAAGTTTGAAGACAGCTGGGTGGATGGGCCTGAATTAGACACATTACAACAAGTCTTCTCCAGCTATGACGAATATATGATGGAGCAAACTTTGCATGCCTAAATCTCATGCATGCATGGATTTTTTCTTCTTTGCATGTTGCATGCAGCACTGATAGTTTTGGAGTGCATGAATTTCTTATTTTCTATTCTCTTTTCTTCCAGTTTAACTAGGTTTCCAAGGATAATTGTAAACCCTAAAAGGGTGGGTCGACTTAAAATAGAAGTGGAGTTCAGATTTTTTATATCTATAAATACCCTTTGGGTATCATATTGTAAGGGTCGACTGATAGAGAATAGAATTAGCCACCTAATATTAGGAGATAGATTTTTTTGTAGTGATTATAGAGATACATTGTTACTTGATTTTTTTTACAGTTAAATAAAATTACAGGTTTATGCAATATGGTGTTAGAATTAAGTTTTACTTGATAAGGCTGATGTGCTATAATCTATCTGTATGCCAGTGATTGTGCTAAAGCATGATTGTTTCTTATGTGATGAAAGTCATTAGAAGAAGCCGAATTTAAGGATTATCTCGTTAGATTATCATTGAACTAAATTTATTGAAGTTTGTTGATCTATGATCTTGGCATTGAATGAATGCGTATTCTTTTTGGAATCTTTGAAATAGTTGTGATAGGCGAATTAAAATAAGCACCTTAGATGCATACAATAGTATTGATTATTCTATGAATTGTATCATGCTTTGGTTTTCTTGATCTATTGGAAAACATTCATTGTTGAAGATATATGTCCGGATGCTAGATGAGTTTTGTTCATGTTTATTGGTTTACCTTCTAATCTATCTTTTTTCTTTTGTTTGAAACACCCTTTATTTACAAAAAAAAAAGTAGTTCGATAAAATGAGTCATTGCTTGCATTCTTTTTTTACTAGCATAGGACCCTTGAACATTACAATTGCATGGACCAATTGAGTGACACCAGAAAGTTGAGAACCAACTACCAAGACCTTGGGAGTTAGGCTACTATATGTTGTCTTTCTTTTTCAAGAGAAATAGGGTAGAAATATTTTGTTTTAACGTTGTTTGTGTCATTTTCACCATCAGCAATCCTACAAACCCAATGGTTGATGTGGTAAGGGAGTTGGTAAGAAAGTACCCCCTCCTATGTCAGTGGCTGGTCTTGTGGTTGTTCATGTCTTATCCATGCATCGTTCATGTGGGTATGGTTTTAAACTAAGTCATTTTCTTTCATGAGTTTTATAAGTTGTGTTTATGACTTTGTCTAGTGCTTTATGATTTTAATTATAATTTTATTCTATTGTGCAAAATATTAAATTAATTAAATGTTCAATGTTGCTAATAATATTAATACTTATGGAAAATTATTGTGTACATTAACACTTTTATTATTATTGTGAAATGTGATTTATCCGTTTATTTAAATTAATAAATAGATTAATTGTTATGGATTATTTTTAAAAATAAAGATAAGGAAATTATTATATTTGATTTTATTAGCAAACGATGATTTAATAATATATATTGTAAACTTAAATTATAATTCAGTTGAAATTTTGTTTAAATTTATTATTATTTATTTGTTATTTTTTAAAAGTAAATTAAATTAAAATTAAATTAAATATAAAAAAAGTCATAATTAGTGTAATTTAATTATGGAAGATGCTTCTCCCGAAAATGGAAAATGGAAGGAATGTTGTGTTAAGTGGAAATTGCATGGGAAAGCGGTCATGAAATTTATGGAAAATTCTGACATCTCTTTTCTGAAAAGGGTATATATCCAATTAATGTTTTATTTTGAAAAAGCAAGAGAGAGGAAAAAGGAAAATGAAAAAAAAAATTCTGCAACTGAAAAATGTTAATTTTTTTTCTAAGGATTAAATCCTTTGTGTGGTTTTTCGTCAAAATTATTCTGAGAGGAGTAGATTTTGGTTGTATTGGGATTTTTTTTCGAAATCTGTGTTTTTGGTTTCAAATCTCTAGATTTCAGAAGGTTGCAGCTGGTTGGAATCACATAATTGTTCCTTGAATTGAATCTACCGTAGGACGCCGAATAATTTGAATTCCATAAATTTATCTCTATAAATTTTAGTTTTAGAAAAAGGAAAAGAATTTTTGTTTGAAAGAAAAATAATTATTTACTATGAATCTTTGAGAAATTCAAATCTTAGTAATTATTTCTTCTTCCCTCTAGATTCCTCCTTCCCCTCTATAATTTTCATTCTATAATTCTTGTTGAGTTTAATCAAAATTTCATTTCCTCTATTCATAGTATTTTCTCAGTTATAAACCTCTGCAATTTTCTTTCCATTTGAGAATCCTTGTTTCATTCCCTGTATTTACCCAATTTGTTCATTCTAGAAATTTTTGCATCTTCTCTGTTGTTGATGTAATTAATTTCATGAGAAAATTGATGGATAAATATATATAATATATATATTTCTGTTTGAAATTATATTAAACCTTTGTCATTGCATTCGGGCCCATACGGTGAATTGATGAATGTATATTTTTTTAGCAAAGGTTGTATTGTTTTTTTCCATTTGGACTTTTCTTTATTATTTTTTGGGGATGGCCGAGGGAGGCACTGCATCCCACCCTCACCCTCACCCTCCCCACTCCTTATGTGGGCAGCCATAGGAAATGGGGGGGGGGGAGATATAACTGTGCTTATAGCCACCCCTTCCCCACCTTCTATAGGACCCTTTGTAATATGTGAAACCTGTGTGGTGTTTTCTTGCACCGCCTACTATATTCATTGGACTTCACTTTTATTATGATTCTTTTAAGATATAATATATATATATATATAGACTATGTTATGTTTTGTGGCAGCTTTATCATTATAATTTTTTGTAATTTAAATTTATATATATATGTATGTGTATATATACTCAACTGACTTGGAATATTCAGTATGTAACTTTATTTGCAACAATATATAATAGAATTAAAAATTATTTATTTTGGCATACACACACACACACACATATGCATATAGTGTATAGACAAGCAATGTGAATAAAAAATTGAAAAGTAGAAATGATTTTTTATTTTGGAAATTTTTTATATATGATGAGGAAAATGCTAATGCTTAAATTTTGAATGAAAATGTCTTTAGTTAATTTGTATTGAGAAATAGAAAAAGAATTGCATTTTGAAATATACTGTAGATTTTGATTTCATTATTATTCTAGTCTAACTGTACTTTGAAATATCAGAAGAGTTGTTGTACTTAGTAAATTAATGTATTAAATATTCTTTTTACTTTGAACTCATTTTTAAAGAAAAAAAGAGATTTCCACTATCTTAGAAAAATCAAAATTTAGAATAATCTGTGTGGAAAAGATTTTGAATTAGAATATATATATATATATATATATATATATATATATATAGTTAAAGAATTGAAATTAATAAGTGATTTATAATTGGTTTTAATAAATTAAGTTAATGTCTTTAATTTTTTTAAAGTTTGTTATTGTTATGTTTAAATAATCATGGAATTGTCATTGTTGAACATCTTTAATTATATTTTTAGCAATTTGTAAACTTAGATATTTAATAAATGGATTATTGTCTTGGGTTAAATGGAAATATTAGTGAATTCTTTATTTTGATTTTTTTTAATAGATGAAAATTTGTATTGGATATGAGACATGTGTGATTTATTATTTAAATTCCTTATAGTTAAGTGTTGACACAAGATTATGCAGGTGGTAGTAGTCTCATAGGAAACTTACATATTGGGGGACATAGTACACTAGCTAAGTGACCTTCGGGTTTTATCGAAGCCGGCTCTTCATTTTAGTGGGGGAGGTAAAGAGTTAGGAAGATAACTGAAAAATGTTAAATATAGACTAAAGGTAATGTGCCAAATCATGAATGAAATTACCGAAGCACAATGTTGGATGAAAAGGCTCAAACCACTAAATGTTGTTTATTAAATAAATTTTCTCAAATGACCTTAAAACATAAGAACACCTTCTAACTGTATAGCATAATCTACTACAACTTTGGCCAACATAGAGGAGTCAAAAACATGATCTGTATTCATTAAGCTATAAAATATTACAAAAGCTGAAGAATAGGCATTCATATATCATAGGAAAATAAACACAAAGTCTAACCATCTTATCAAAAATATGAAAAAAAAAGGTCAAATTGATTGACACAGTCTGTAGATTTCAAGTTCAATAAAATATTAGAAAGGTCATCTCCTAGTGCTCGATTGTTTTTATCTATCTAACATAAAAACCTAATAAAAGAGAAGCAAGGATGTTTATATAGGCTAGGCCACTGCTTGAAAACTATAGAGAAAGATGCCTTGATCAAACATTGACACCCCAGATCTTCTCAAGCCGCCACTGGATAGAAAGATCTTTCAACAGCGCACCAAAAAAGCCATCTCAGAGAATAGAAGGCCATGCAGTAGTAGAAATGGACACATGACACCAAAGAAGAAAATGTGGTGGCAAGCGAGAAATATTGGCAAAAGAAGCAACTCCCAAAAATCGGCACACAAGATTACTCCATGCATCGAGAAAATGAAGCATGGCAAAAGAATGAGGGATGCCCTAGTGAAAATATCTAAGAGGAAGCCATGTGGGTGACATTGAGTGAAGATAACTGCATAGTGGGCCTAACTCATAAAACAACCAAAGAAACCCACGCATCAAGCACACGGAACTCAGTAAAAGTAAAGCGATACAAAGTGACAGGAATCTCCATTTGGAGGCCACGTGGCAAGCACCGAAAAGTTAAGAGAGATAAAGGACAAGGTGAAGCCATGAAGGAAAGATAACCACAAAAGCTAGTGGTTCATGAAATAAAGTTCACAGTTTGGCGACTCATAGGGACATTTCGTCTATGGAATGAAGAATCCTAGAAACCTTGGTTCAACATCCCATTATTGCTCACAGCTTAGAGAGGGCATATTGCAGACTGGTCCAGACTTCGTTTGATGGAATAGAGAGAGTTTGCAGATTTTTGTGTGCCAATTTGAGATCAATGATTTCCTTAAAAGGCAATCCGCCAGATATCTTCATCACCAATTCAAGCTAGAAAAAGAGTTACGCCATTAATGAATGATGCCTTCAATATTTTCGATGGTCGGAGACTGATCAAAAGATTGGAAAATAGAAAGGTCATGCTTCTTCTCCTCAATCATTGCAAAAATGTGCTTGACACCTACTACCGCCTGATCTGCAATGAAGGGTGAAGGGAGGCCTCTTTGAGTTAAATGGGAAAAAATTTCCTGCATGTCACTGGTAATTTGATTCAATCTGGCTCTACACTCTACTACTTGTTGGATGATCCCGTGCATGAAAATGAGAATGTTTATGCCCATAGCCAAAATTTTCTAATCCTCTATACCTACACCACTCAGAGCCTCATCAGAAACTATATACAACTTTCCCAACAAAAGCCTAACATCTAGAACCTTATCAGAAGTCATCCCCTTCACCTATTGAATTGTTTTGCTAACTGTCCCACATAGGATCGTTGCCTGCGTTATAAAATTTAGGGTGGGTTGCAAAGTAAGGCATAATGCCTTGACCTTATCCTAGTATGATGTGTATAACTCCTTGGTAAGTTCCAACGAGCTCATCTATGGTGCAGGAGGTTGGGCTCTTAAAAGATCCAACTCCGCCATTCTGCTGCTCAGGTCTGCCCTCAGCTTCGATTATCTTCCATCCAATATGGACACCTAGATTTTTAGAGTGGAAATTTCTTTCTCCTTCTCTTCCAAGACCAATTTGGCCTACTTTCTCTTCTCAATTTCTGACTCTAAAGCGGAATTCATCTCATTTACTTCATCATTTATGCTCTGTCGGAGCTGCTTCCTACCTTTATTCATCTGTATTAAGTCAACAAGGAGATTTTCTTCATTCACCTAGCTCTGCTCAACCTCATTTTGTAGGATCAAAACAATCTCCACACCCATAACTTGAAGCTCCTTGATTTTTCTTTCAAAAGCACTCCTCTCCTTTTGCTGGCGATTTATCTCATTTTCTTGGGCTTTATACTTGTTTACCCAAATATCAACCTTTCCCTTTAGCTCCGATAATTTCTCCTCTCTTTTCCTTGCTTGGTGATTGACCTTGAGGTAATCGATGGTCAATATATTTTGAGTCTCCTCCATCAGCTCAACCTTATCCCATGGATGAGCTTGCTACAAGTCCAGCCCAATGGCATTAACAGAGTAGTCACTCGACAACATTTCTCCTATTGGTTTAATCATGTTGGGGGTGATCTTTGCAAACATTAACGAATTTTGACTCTTGTTGAAAACATTTTGTAAGAGAGGTTATGCTTGCCTTCTCACATCCTTTTGTCTCCTCTTTTGAATTTGGCTTGCTTGGGAACTCTTATTTGCCTCCACCTATGAGAAATATTCCTTGGAAGAGATACCTAGCCCACTAGCGAAAGGAAACTCCTGAGGTACTGCTAGAGGGAAAGATAGCATGCTCAACGCATCGGTGGATTTGCTAGGCCTTATAATAATGGCTGGGGAGAAAGGTGGGATATACTAGCCACTCGAAGATGATGAAAACATGGCAAGGGAAAAGGTCGGGGAAGCACCAACTAATAGGCCAGGCCTGGGGGATGAAATTTTATGGCTCATAAGCTCAAGACTGGCATCGAATTACGTTCTGGGTAAGGAATGAAAAGCAGAGGATGGAAATGGAAAACTAGGAGGGAAAGGACTGGACTGCTTGGGATATGTAGGGATAGAAAAAGTTGGTGCAGATGAAAAAGTTGGGGCTGACGAAGAGGAGACTAGAGACATAGTATAGAGAGAAGAGGGAGGAAATAATACCTAAGGCTCCTGAAGAGCTGTAGATGATACAACCACTTCTTCTTGCTGCGACTCCTCCTCTCTAGTGAAATCTCTTGTTTGTGGTTGCTTCTCCTTTGAACAATCTTCAAGGTTCACAATAACCTTCTTTTTATGAACGGAACTCCTTGGCCTCTTCCTAGTTGATTTAGAGGATCTAAAAGGCTCCAAAATTTGTGTCTGGTGAGTCCTCCTACTGTGTAGGCTGTCCACTGACATCTTCCTCATGTGTTGGATCTTTTCCTGCAATAGGGGCATTCTAGGTTACCTCTTCTCTGGGCTCTATGGCAACTCTTCCCTTCTCATAATATTGCTCTTAAAGTGAAGGGTTTAGATATTTCTCACTATCTGGTTGTTCATGAACATAGAGGCCATCAAATTTTTCATCCAAGTCCACCTCTTGGTAAAGCCCATTTGTTGTCTTTATCTCCTGCCTATATATCTAGAAGTATCAAATTCTTTTGGACTTCCACTCGAGCTTATTCAACTGGCTGCATAGGTATGGTCTCATCTTCTAATTTGGGTTGGGCTTCCCCACAATGTGGGAAAATTTCAACCAAGACAGTCGCCCCTCTTTAGTAGGCAAATATTCAAGGCCTACATAAAATTTTAAATTCCCCTCTTCGACATTTCTCTGAGGGTCCCAAAAGGGCCAAGGCTGGTGCGAAATTTTTATGCCAATCTTCGATAGATTATTTTTAGGGTTGTATTGTATGGTATCATTGATAACCACCAGCCCAAGATGACGCAAATTTGAGTAAAAAATCTCTAAGGTGTTAACCTTCGAAGTCCTTTTCTTAACCAAAAATACAAAGGCAAACATGACCAGAAGCATCAAATAGGAAGTTAAATGCCTTCCTCCCCAGTAGTCATTCACAATATTACATAGTTGTCGTAACGCCTCTAGGGCCAACACTTTATTGGAAAGAAAGCGTTGGAGCTGGAAGGGTTCTTGAATAAAACCTTGCATGTGAAGCATAGTAAAGTCCATGCCAAAGAACCAATCGCAAGGTGAGAAGAGGCCTCTCAACCATAATTTATGTCTTGGCGCTAATCTACGAACATGTTGATCCCAGATCCATCCAAAGCCTACAAATTCAAAGCTAAGAATGAATCTGAAAATGCATAATAATTGAAAGTTTTTGACAAGATAGGAGTCCATGTCGAAATTGGCTTCCTTGTGCCACTCTCAATGAAAATGACCATTGCCATAAATTTCTAGAAATAATATGGATTCTGATGCAATATCAAAGATGAGAAAAGAAGAATACCTGAATCTAGAACCAACCTCGAATCCCTACAACTGTTGTATCATCCCATCAACAATAACCTTCACAAAGTCAATAAGTGGAGGTATGTTGTTCTTCATCAACATAAAGCTGAGAATCATTTGGAATTCAAAAACTCCCTTGTCTGTATCTAGCTCACAAACTAGAGCCAACATAGAACAAATGGAAGAAGACCCCGATTTTAAAGCACCTAGAGCAATTGGGAATCTAGGAGGTGTTGAGACATCTTTCGGCTGAGCAGTCTCAGTGTGGTAAAACTGTTGCATGATCCAGAAAGTTCTCCAATGGTCTTGCATCTTTTGAATGTCAAAATATTCAACATTCTTGGGCAAGGGGAATGGGATGCATAGCATATCTTGCAAGGTTTGGGGGTTGATAACTACCCTCAAATTAGGGCCACTTATTACTCCAATCTGAGGGTCAAAGTTTGTTGCGCATGTTGCAACAATTTCTGGGCAATAATGCACCAGAGGAACCATGTACTAGGGAAGCCCACAGTCCCATAGATGTTTGTAGAAAGGGTCTGATAATTTTTTCATCTTCTCACATGTAGCTTCCCTCAAGCTCTTGGGATTCTGAGATAACTCAGGATCCAAAACATTATCCCAATCCTCTGATACTAGAGCTTGGTTTCTAGAAGAAACCATGCCAAGTGTCTTCTAGTTTGCTTGACTGGTAAAGGGCCAAGATGGCTTTGTTGGGATGCCTTGAGTAGCATAAGACTCTTGGCCATAGATATCTACACAGGGTGCCATCAATCTTCACTCATTCTTAGGGACCACCGCCTATGTTGAACTTCCTACAATTTCAGCCATTTCATTGTATTTGCAATATGCTTCACAAAATTTGCAAATGACTTAGCTTCTGAAAGACTCTTTCTATCTTTTCAAATGACTTAGCCATTTTTATCTTTTGATAAACTCTTACAATAATTTTTTTTTGCATTCCCAACCTTCTTTTTGATTTTTCATGAAAAATTGCTTAGCAAGTGTATGTGCCAGCCTTTCACATTTAGTTTCTACATGCATGACCAACTTTTCATGCGTGCAAAGAGATCGCCAACCTACCAAATTACTCTCCATATTTAAGAGACATGACTTTACATGAGGTGGCACCTGATTTTTCTTGCACAACGGACCAAGATAGCCGTGCCATATCTTTTGCAAGCTGCTTTACATTTACTGATTTCCTGATTGTACTTGCGCACATCACCCAACAACTTTATCAAAAGATTTTCCTTGATTCTTTTGGGACAACAGCTTCTTATGCATACATCTAGACTATTTTATTTTAATTTAGCAACTTGAAAGAAGCAAGTTGCAACTGTACCTCATCATTCCCATCACTTTGCATGCTGTGGCACTAAATATCAATGCTTGACAACACCATTTCCTTCTGACTTAATCATAGCTTGCATTGTCAAGCACAACTCGACCAATCTATAAATAGGGCCCTTAGCAACCTTGCTAATCACAATTACTTTCAACATTTCTATTAGTAGGCCCTAGTTAATCTTAGTATTTTCATTCTTCAAGTTAGTGTAGCAAGCAATAATGGAGATGCCAATTAGGCTAGTGTGCAAAAAGACCTAGGCCACATTTTTAGGGAAGATTAGGTGTAGGCACCTTAAGCGCATGAAAGGTATAAACAACCTATTATATATAAAGGTGATCAAATGGGTCCTCGGAAAAGACTGTGTGGAATACGAGGACCAATACAAGGTAAACACTAGCATTTTCTCCCATTTTGTCGCTTCGCTCCTGGACATCAGTTTTTCTAAACGGAAAATTTTGAAGCTGACCAAGCTGGTGTTCCCTTAGCGTTACCTTGGAGGTTTGGAGCAGGTAGTGTTGGCTGCCATATTTTATCATGGGGTCCCTTCTATTCACAACTTGCGTCTTCTTCTACTGCATGGAGGACTCGTGCCAACCAGGTCCTTTCTGTTCAGATTTGAGCTCGAAATGCATGAAGAACATCACTCCAAGGTTCATGACGGTTGTTACTTCCTCATGCAGATTCATCACATTGAACCCTTTCAGAACATGCAGTTGTACAAGTAATTTGAGAGGATGGTGTTTTCTTATCCTGCACCACCAGATGTTGTTGTTGTTGGTCCCTCTTCTGCTTGATAACTGAGAAGAAAAATAATCCCAATTTTTCCCTTTTCCCTTTTTGTTAGCCTCTGCCTCCCTTTAGCAGATGTATATATATTTTTATACAAGGCCAATGGCCTCTATTGTATGTAATGTAAATGTTCCAACAATAATAACTCGTGGTTTTTCATATATTGGCTCATTTACAATGTATCTTAATTTTTTGCAATATAGTTATTGTTTTTCAAAAGACACTGAGGAAACCCAAAAACTTAAATCAGGAAAAATAATTACATATTTACAATTCATAAACCCATTCAATGAGAAGAACTAACTAAACTTCTTAAGATTTATTCCATTAAATGGAATACCCAAAGCATTACCTTCCTTGTATTCTAACTCGAAAGAGTTAAACTGTTTGCACTGAATAATTTTAAAAGGCCCCTCCTAGAGACTGTCAAACTTTCTGTGTTGGTTGGGCTTTGCCTCATGCTCGTTGAACTTGAGCACCAAGTCCCTGCATTTTAGCTCCTGGTCGGACATCTTTTTGTCAAACCACTTCTTCACCACCTGTTGGTGGCTGTTCATGGCCTCAAGAGCATGCTCTCTTTTTTCTTGTACTTCTAATAACTCAGAAAACTGTAACTCCATTGCTCTATTCTGGTCAATTTCCAAAGATTTGAGCAATTGGAGAGTAGGGATTTCCATAGCAATAGGTAGCAACACCCCCTTTCTATACACCATCTCATAAGGAGATGTATTTAATATTTTCTTGGGCATGATATGGTCTTCCCATAATGTGGTTCAGAGGTTCTTATGCCATTCTCTCTGGTGTTTCAATCCTATCCTCTTGTGTAACCTGATGAGGTTTTTATTTGTAGATTATGCGAGGCCATTCCCCTGAGGGTAATAATTAGAAGAGCTTTTCAATTTAACACCATATTTCAATGCAGATTGGCTCATCTTAGATCCAATAAAATCCTTAGCATTATCAGAGATAATTGTTTTAGGCGGGCCAAATCTGGCAACCAGCTCCTCAAGAAAATTAACAATTTCTATTTCTGTTACATTTTTTAGTGGTACAGCCTCTGCCCACCTAGTGAAGTAGTTAGTTGCTGTCAATATCCACCTGTGTCTAGCTGATAAAAAAGGGTTAATCATACCAATGAAATAAAGACCCCATTGAGACATCATTCTTCCTTTTTCTGACATAAAATTGGCATTCATTGCAAGACTTTACTAATGAAAATGAATCATTGAATAGTGTTGGCCAAAAATAACCAACACATAATTTTAGTTGTAGTAGTTCTTGTAGAAAAGTGCCCTCTAGCTAGGTCATTGTGATATTGATCTAATATTCTTTTGGCATGTTCCTTATTCACGCACCTTAGCAGGACACCATTAAATTGTTTTTTGAAAAGTACTCCTTCAAAGAGAACATAACTGCTATTTTGTAGACAATAGAACCGCCTCTTAAAAGAAGGGAGATTGGTTGGATACCTTCTTGTTTGCATGAAGTTTATCATATCCTCTAGCCAATCACCCTCAGAGCTTTCTTCATTTAGTAACATAAGTTTCGAGGCTTTGAACTCTGCCACTAGTTCATTGTTTTCAGCGAGGTACTTGTACAGTCCTTTTCCGTTGACAGTCTTGATAGGCCTGATCTCAATATCATACTCCAGAAACTTGGTAATCGAGTTAGCTCTTTTCTCGGTGATTTCTCCTTCCATAATATATTCCCGCACACTAGGATACGGTACACAAACAATCACCTTATTGTATGATATCATGTGCCAGAACTTTTTAAGCCCTTTAACAATAGCAAAGGCCTGCTTTTCTACAAAATTGTACTTCAGTTCATACTCCTTTAAGGTACGTGAGTAGAAAGCAATAGGAGATTCTTTTTTATCCTCACCATCCTTTTGCATAAGAATAGTGGCAATACCATTGCCACCACCAAATACATACATGATAAAGTATTTTGATAGGTCTGGGTCGATGAATATAGGGGCCAAAGAAATAACTTCTTTTATAAGCTCAAAAGCCTTCTTGGCTTTCGCTATCCATTTGAAAGTCTGATCCTTTTTAACCATCAAGGTAATCAGCCAAATGATTCCTGCAAAGTCTGTAATGAATCAGCTAGTGAAATTGACCTTACCCAAAAAATATTGCACTCCTTTCTTTTTTATGGGTAGAGGAAGGTCCCGGATTGCATCAACTCTTTCTGGATCGATGGCAATGCCCTCCTTTGAGACAACATATCCCAATAGCTTCCCCTGGGTAACTCCGAACACACATTTCATTGGGTTTAGAGAAATCCCAAATTCGTGGAACTTCTGGAAGACAACCTGGAAATGATCAAAGTGATCATCGACAAATTTGGAAAACACTCTCAAGTCATCTAGATAGATAAGTATAATCTTATGTATTAAATCATCAAAGGCAATATACGTAGCTCTTTATAAGGTGGCTCCAACATTTGAGAGTCAAAAGGGAATCTTAGCATATCCATATGTTCCCCACTTTGTGGTGAACATTGTTTTGTGTTGGTTTTCTTCCTTTACTCGAATTTAATTGTAGCCCGAAAAACCATTCAGCATAGAAAACATTTCAGAACCAACTACGATTTGTAGAATTATCTCCATAGAAGGCAAGGGGTAATGATTTTTCAAGGATTCCCTGTTTAAGTCTTAGAAGTCTACACATAGTTGTATGTCAAAATTATTCTTTTGGACTAGCACCAGGTTAGACACCCAAGTGTTATGCTTGTTGGGAACACTATTTGGGACGCATTCAATTTATTCAATTTTTGGGTTCACGGGCCTTTGCCTTTGTCGAACTAGCTTCACTCCTTCCAAGAGCTCAATTGTATGCTGAATAATCCTAGGATCATATCCCTTAAGATCATCATATGACTAGGCTACTATGCTCAGATATTTTGTTAGAACCCAAAAATTCCATAAAATACCCTAAGTTTTTCCATTATTTTCCATTTAAACCTTAAGGTTTTTTTCCCATTTGGACCTAATATTCTCACTATCTTTTTCGTGAATATGCATTCTACCCCATAAAAAATATTCAAACACATATATTCCTTGTGTCGTTGCTTTTAATTTCATTTTTATATTACTTACCGCTTTACCGCAGCCTCGCACAAAGAGGCCTGTGGTATGGCGGTAGCTGTTAGCAGGTAGGCATAAAGTGCTTACCGCGCTATCATACATGGTTAAGTCATACACCATGGTACCACGGTAAATAGTCAAATGCTTAGCAAGTACAAGCAATCAATAATGAAAGCGCAGGCATAAAGTGTTTACCCTGGTACTGCGCGCGGTTAAACCACAAACTGTGGTGACTGCGGTAAACTGCTAGCAAATGGTGGTAAGGCACCAATGAGGTAGTGGTAACAGTCAGCAAATATAGTCGGTGGTGAAGTGATGAGCAGCTAGTGATTTGTAGAGTGGCTATCGCAGTACTAATGGCAGCCAAGCCAGTGACAGTGGTAGCACAGTGTATAAAGATGGGTGGTGAGTTAGCAATGGGGAGAATGGCTAGCGGTTTGTAGAATGGCCACCGCAGTACTGCAGGAGGGTAAGGAGGAGACTGCGGTGGTGGCGGTAAGGGGTGATAGTCAGAGATGGTAGTATAGGGTTGGTCAAAGTCAAGGCAGTAAAACAATAAAGGCTATATGGAAATGAAATGTGAGGAGCGATAAATGTATAAATTCAATTATTAAAGGTGGGAAAAGTATTAAGGAAATAAAGTAATAAATCAAAGGTGAACTATGTAAAAAATATTTGATTTGATGATACGGAAATTTAATCAAATATTTTATTTCCTATCAGAAAATTCAAACAGTTGTAACAAAAAACTTAAGGGTTGTAACTCTTCAAATTTTATTATATAAATCTATTGTAAAAGAGATAGGAGGGGGGAGGAGTTAGATTTTTCTCCAGAGAAGGGATGGGGATGTAAAATGGGCAGAGCCTTTCTTGAAACAACGCAATGGAGATCAATATGTTAAACTGGTGAATTCCATTCTGTGTTCAGTTGTTGTGTTATAATTATTTATATTTCCTATCTTGTATTTCCAGCTTGCAGTCCTCTAATCATTTAAACCAATATCTAAAGCATGTGTTTGGTTTATCAAGGTGTAATTTTTCACTCTGTGTGATTTCATTAATTGGTGTCTACATGTCAAAATTAAATTCTTGTAATAAATCACAATGGTCTTAGGATTTCTTTTGGATTGTTAAAGAAGAACTTGGTAGGAAAACATTCCAGCACTATTTGTGCGAGACATAAATAAATGAAGTTGTACGTCAGTCATTAGAATGTCATTTTCAGAGTGCCTAGCAACTTGAATTAAGATAGAAAGGGAAAAATACACAATTCTTGATAATTTGACTCCATTTCCCACGTGGATAGAAGGTACTGATCTGCCTCAACCCAGAGATCAGATTTCATACAATTAATATTTTCAAATCCTTTCATTTGTGCAGTAGGAGTAGGAGTAGTTTTAGTGTTTATGTCTATCCACTTCAATTTTCCATTGTGGGTAGATTGTTGAATTAGGAAATACATTTAAATCTGCATCATTCATTAAGGTTCACCCACCTTGGTCTAGCAGAACCTAAAGAGAAGAAGGTACAATTGCATCAATTGGCCTTGTACATTGGCCAAAAGTGTAGTAAGAGCTTGGAAAATTCTTCTGGTTAAAACCTACATTTTTGAGACCCAACAGTTTGGTGACTCCTTTGGGGAATTACTCAGGAAGTGTTCATCCTTTCCATTTATAGAGTCAACAAAGTTTCACATTTTCTTTTGGAGATTCCATTGGGGACAAACAAAAGCAATCCATTTTATTTTCCTAGTTTTGGAAAAGTAGGTGGCAACTCTATTTTAGATTTGATAAATAATGCATGGGTATTGTGGAACAGTCACATTCTTTCAAGATGTTAGAAGAAGAGAGAAGACAACAATCAATAAGAGAATTGAAGGAATTGAGACAACAAAGGCTACAAGTGAACCAACAATTGCTGCAATTAGGAGTCAAAGGTGCTAAAAATACATCACCAAACAGGCCATCATATAGTGAGAATGAAGTCATAAGTGCCAAGAGATCTTGAACACCACAAGTGCCCTATGATGCAACTAAGGAGAACTCTAGAAACAAAGGTAATGGAGTCTTTTCATAGCAAAGTACTTTTGATGAGTATATTCAAATTGAAGAGAGAGGCAAAAATGTTGTGGATGTTTTTTTTGATATAAGGAGATATAAGGGAGAATCTATGATTTCTACAATAGGATGGTAGATGTCTATATGCAATTACCTCCTCATTTTAGGCCCACAAGACCCATTTTTGTTGCATAATTTTTGAAAGCATCAGAGCCTAAATCAATTTATTGGTCAGAGTCAATAAAACAACATGCCTTTGATGTAGTAAATAAATTTATTGACTCCATTCTTGGGACAAGGGATGTGGATACTACCAATAATGTTTCAGAAGCTACAATAGAAGAAGATATCATGTTGTCTAATAGTGAAGATGTGGAGAGTTCCTCTTGCATAACAGATTGTGAATCAAATTGTGAAGATGAAATAGTGGATATTGATCTTCAACGGGATGATTGTTGCAACTATTATGAAGATCAAGAAGAGGTTGGAGCCATGGTAGAAGATATGGAAGAAGAGACTTGTTCACTTACCAGTGAGCAAGTTTTAGATTTGTTAACTCTGGAATACCAGAAGTATGCACATGAAAATGGTTCCAAGACTTTGGTCCCAGCCTATATATGCTTTGACAGTGAAGATACTGTGTGTAGTGATTCAAATGGTTCCATGTCCATCTCTCACAATGATGAAAATATTGAAGTTGATCATGACTTTGTTTGTGTCCAAAAGGAGGTATGTGATTTAAATAATTTTTTCCTACAAAAGGAAGATATTGGTTTACATGTAATTGATGATGAGTGCCCAACATTTTTTGATTCAAGTATGTATGAGGATGACTATATGAATCAAAAGTGTATGTTAGTGCCAACTGGTGGTAGGAAAGAAATGGAAAGTAATTTTGATTTGATTACTTTAGAAGATGCTGATGAGGTAGAATATTTTGATTTCCACAAAAAGAATTCTGATTTTCAGATCCCAGTGCAGTTGTAGGCACATTCAGCAACATATGACAGTGAGCATGCCTATGAATGTTTTGTTGAATTTGGGTACACTTTGTATGCTGAAGGTGACAAAGATTTTTCATATGATAGTAAGAATAATGAAGTGCAGACTGATGAGATGAATATGAATTAGTTTGAATGTAATGATTTTCTAGAGGTTTTCAATGGTAGTGCATGTTGTAGGGTAGGTGGAGTGGATAATTTCAAAAGAAACCTGATGAGCTCTAATCAGAACAAACTCTATGATAAAGGAAAGTACAAGTTTTTCTTTTTGGGGTGGCCTAGGGCCATTTCTTATGGTTTGATTTTTTGAACCATAGCTAACATAGAGGATTAGGGATTGCTAGTACATGGATAATTCCTAACAAACCTCTCTAATCATTTTCTTCCATGCACAGTAGTTTAAGTAGGGTCTGGGTTTTCTAGTACATGGAAAAACTCGGGAGTTCCCTTATTGAAACATTGTTTCTCTTTCCATGTACAGTAGTGTAGGGTTTTTCCTTTCTCCATGCTCCATCTTTAATATCATGCTCTATTCATTCTCTCCATTTTTCATTGCCTTCATTTATCATTTCCTTCACTTGGTCTACTCTCCCAATAGATACTCTGGATTCTTGCAGTGATTTAAAAATCACTCATCCCCAATAGGAGCCACTGTTAGCACTGAAAAATTCCATAAAATCCCCTAAGTTTTTGATTATTTTCCATTTAAACCTTAAGGTTTTTTCCCATTTGGACCTAATATTCTCACTATCTTTTTCATGAAAATGCATTCTACCCCATCAAAAATATTCAAACACATATATTCCTTGTGCCACATTTTTTAATTTCATTTTTATATTACTTATCGCTTTACCACAACCTCCCACAAAGGGGCCTGTGATATGGCAGTAGTGGTTAGTAGGTAGGCATAAAGTGCTTACCGTGCTACCACAAGTAGTTAAGTCATACACTAGAGTAGTGCGGTAAATAGTCAAATGCTCGAAATGGATAGGCAGTCAATAACGGAGCAGCAAGCATAAAGTGTTTACCGCGGTACCACGCATGGTTAAACCACAAACCATGGTGACCATGGTAAACTATTAGGAAATGGTGGTAAGGCACCAACGAGGTAGTGGTAATAGTCAGCAAAAACAATCGGCAGTGAAGCGATGAGCAGCTAGCAGTTTGCAGAGCGACTACCATGGTACCGGTGGTAGTCAAGCCAGTGACTATGGTAGTGCACTGGATAAATATGGGCGGTGATTTAGCAATGAGGAGAAGGACTAGCGGTTTGTAGAATGGCCACCACAGTACCCCGGAAGGTAAGGAGGAGACTGTGGTGGTGGCGGTAAGGGCTGATAGTCGGAGACGGTAGTATGGGGCTGGTCAAAGTCAAGGTGGTAAAACAATAAAGACCGCATGGAAATGAAATGTGAGGAGCAATAAATGTATAAAGTTAACTATTAAAGGTGGGAAAATTATTAAGGAAATAAAGTAATAAATCAAAGGTGAACTATGTAAAAAATATTTGATTTTCCAATAAGGCAATTAATCAAATATTTTATTTCCTGTCAGAAAATTCAAATGGTTGTAATAGAAAACTGAAGGGTTGTGACTCTTCAAATTTTATTGTATAAATCTATTGTAAAAGAGAGAGGAGGGGGGAGGAGTTAGATGGTAGGAGTTAGATTTTTCTCCTGAGAAGGGATGGGGATGTAAAATGGGTAGAGCCTTTCCTGAAACAATGCAATGGAGATTAATATGTTAAATTGGTGAATTCCATTATGTGTTTAGTTGTTGTGTTATAATTATTTATATTTCCAATCTTGTATTTCCAACTTGCAGTTCTCTGATCATTTAAACCAATATGTCAAGTATGTGTTTGGTTTATCAAGGTGTAATTTTTCACTCTGTTTGATTTCATTAATTGGTGTCTACATGTTGGAATTAAATTCTTTTAATAAATCATAGTGGTCTTAGGACTTCTTTTGGATTGTTGAAGAAGAACTTGGTAGGAAAATATTCCAGCACAATTTGTGCGAGACATAAATAAATGAAGTTGTATGCCAGTCATTAGAATTTCATTTTCAGAGTGCCTAGCAACTTGAATTAAGACAGAAAGGGAAAAATACACAATTCTTGATAATTTGACTTCGTTGCCCATGTGGATAGAAGGCACTTATCTACCTCAACCCAGAGATCAGATTTCATACAATTAATATTTTTAAATCCTTTCATTTGTGCAGTAGGAGTAGGAGTATTTTTAGTGTTTATGTCTATCCACTTCCATTTGTCATTGTGGGTAGATTGTTGCATCAGGAAATACATTTAAATCTGCATCATTCATTAAGGTTCACCCGCCTTGGTCTAGCATAACCTAAAGAGAAGGTACAATTTCATCAATTGGCCTTGTACGTTGGCCAAAAGTGTAGTAAGAGCTTGGCAAACTCTTCTAGTTAAAACCTACATTTTTGAGACCAAACATATTCCTTGCAAAAGTGCTTTAGCCTGTCTTTATTCTTTTGTGATACTTCCTTACTAACCTTGAGCTTTCTATCCTCTCTGATATGCAAATTGGTATAATCACCTTTGTCAGCTACCAGTTTCCTTTTATCCTTCCTTGCATCATCAGAATAAAAAAGACTCTCCAGAGTGACTAGGCCTTTGGGAAGCTTGTTGGATTTCAACTAGATTACTTGATCCCAGTAGACTTCGGTGATCTTTGGTTGCAACTGGTCATCGAATTCCCTAGATGACTGGAGAAATGACACAATATGAGCATCACTATCGAACACTTACCAGTCTTGATCATTGTTTGGAACAATAGGTTGTATAATCACTCTCACTGCATGTTTATTTTTAAACAACTAGGAAGGTATCTCAAATCGAGCCTCGACAGTTGCCATCTGGTCAGCTTCAGAGTTCTTCTCCCTCAGTATAGCTTGAATATTAAAAGCCTTAAATCTTTCAATAATATCCCAGACCCTATGTTGGTATGATCGCATCCAGACATTATTTGCAGCAGAAATCCCTCTGATTTGGTTGACCACCAATTTTGAATCTCTGAACACTCTTAATTGCTTCGCACCCATATGTTCTGCAAGGCTCAAACCATGGACAATACCTTCATATTCTGCTTCATTATTTGAGCATGTGAATTGGAAGCGATAAGACCTCAAGGTATTTTCTTTGGATGGAGATGTCAAACATATTCCTACTCCAGCTCCTACTCTACATATTTCTCCATCAAAATGCAAAGTCTACAACTCCGAGGATGTTTCACCTCCAGATTCTTTAGTAACTCTGGGCATAATCTATCCTTGATCGTGTATGACATAGGTTCTAAGTCTAGTTGCATGATAATTTCCAAAAGGGTTTGTGTCTATAAACTCATTCAACAAAGCTTCTTCATTTTCCATCCAGGAGCTAGTTGCATCTTCTTCCTCCATAAATTCAACATTGAACCTTTCTTCTTGGGTAATTGAAGTATGCATCACTTAAAAGTTGAGCAAGGCCTCATCAACAACATGATCGGAATGCAAAGTTTTTGACAATAGTTTCATCTTAGCTCCATGTTTTATTCTGAAAATGAGATTTGACTAGTCTAATGCTAGATATCCTTGAATATTTTCCATGAACTCTCGAGACAAACATATCCCAAATAGAGGGGGGACATCAATGAGTATGGTATCCTGATTCACAATGATACTAGGGTAGGAAAAACATGTCATCGGTAATCCCTTGATTACCCCAACGGTATTAACCCTATTTTTGTCTAGCTGCATGACTCCCTTATTAAGAGGCTCATATTTCAACCCTAAAGCATCAGCTACTTGCTTAGGCATGATAGTGGTGATAGCACCAGAGTCAATCATACAATTATGTAATAACTTGTCACCAATGATAAGCATTAGAAAGAAATGCCTAGGTTTAGGCTTACTCTCTTTTACGGCTTTGATCTTTTCTTTTAGTTGATTCATTAACACTTTATCCAAGTCCGGCTTGGATATATTTTCTTCACTGGGCTGCCCCATCATCTTCTCATCTTCCTCTCCCAAAAATTCTTTCTGTAATAGCACCGTTTGCTCCGAAATAGCTAAGATATCCCATAAAGAAGTATTGGTAGAGGACTTCTTTAGTTGTTCCACCACATTGAACTGGGTTCGCGACTGACGAGTCATTATTTCTTGCTCCTTAGGTCTCATAGCTGGTGTAGGCCTCATAGGTGGTATATTCGGCTATTTGGCAATAACCAAGGTGATTGTAGGAGCCTTTTCCTTTGGAGGAGGTGTATTCAGAGAGTTGGGAGTAGCCACATTAGATTATTGTGGGACTAACAACATGCCTTTTGATGGACTGGGCATCGACTAAGATGGAGCATTGGTTGGTGGAGATGTGAATTCTTTGGTGAGTCTACACTTTGAACACGTGATGTAGTCATATAGCACTCAGGGCACTTGAGTCACAAGAATGTCATTCAAAAATTTCAATTCTTCTGCTTCCATCCATGAAAAGAGCACTTGGTCTTGAACTATGTCTGACTCCTACTCTATGGACATTCCTTGCATTTGAGCAGTCAGGACTACATTATCCATCTGCTGAGAGGCATAAGACTGGTTTTTGAGATCAGGCATGCTGCTTTGGCTACGTTGCTCTACTATCTTTTGTTACAAATTATCCCATGGATAATTTTGGGCCATGTGTGCATCATTACAAGGAAAACACCATGAATTAGTGTCTTCAGCTAATTTATTATGTCCTACAACTAGCTCTTTACTTGAACTAGGATGGACGGTCTGCATTGGCAAGGTCACTGGAACAACTTGGTTATTCAGTCGAGTTTGATTGTTGCTGCGCGATCTATCTTTCCACTGACTTGACTGGTAAGGAGATTTTTTACCTTGATAATTTGGGTAAGTCAGCTTCTGATAGTTATATTGTTGTTGCTTCATGGTAGTTAGTTCATTTGTCATAGTCTTCATTTGCTCTCTCTTCTCGTTCATCTCAGCCATCAAGGGGTTAGGCACATGAGCTACACTCGGAGCTGCTCCTAGGTACATGTACATAGACTGGGGAAGAGTTACAAGAGCACTGGTCAAAGCTTCCTCAGCTTCCATGGCATTGAATTTGAGGAAAAATGGTAGGATGGGTCTTGGTGATAGCTTTCCAATAGCAATCAGGTTGTTCTCTGCAATGATAGCCAAACCATAAGCATCAGGTAGAGTATTTCCACCCAAAGCTTGAAGTGTCATGGAAATATCAACAGTAATCAACTTAAAGTAGAACATGAATGCAAAATCAGGCAGTGGCTGGCTACCAACAGGAACTCTCTGCCAAGTTGAATGAAACCAAGCATTGAAATCAGCTAGAGCCTCATGTGGAGCTCACTTTATGCTAGCTAGCTGATGATATAGCGATGACCTATCACCAACATTTGAAAAAACCTCATAGAATAGGGTTCCAAGATGGTCCCAAGTAGCAATTATGTTAGCTATAAGAGTTCTATACCAGGTTAAAGCCTTTCCTCGGAACGAGGCAGTGAGTAATCTCAGAGCCACATTTTCATTAGAAACCCCATGCACCAAACATACATCTACTACATCTTGTAAGTGCTCCGTCAGAGTCTTTGATTCATCTCCAGAAAACATAGGAATAACTTTTAAAGTAGAGGACAGAATGGGAGCCCATGTTGTGGGAGGTACCGATGCTACCAAAGGACTACCAGCATCCTAGGCTACATAATTTATAGTAGCCATAGGTGTAGGATATGGAGGAGAAGGAGGAGAAGGGGGAGGTGAAGAACTACCTTGCCAATCTCTCAAGTGAACAAAAACTAATGGAGGTATGAGTAGGCTAGGGAATCTTGAAGTCTGTGACCTAGCTACAGAACTATGGCTCATACACACTTATATATCAAGCAAAAATGCTAGTTCGGGTCCCACTAGGCATGCCAAACAAAGAACTGTTGATACAAGATTATGCAGGTGGCAGCAATCTCATGGAAAACTTAGCTATTGGGGGACATAGTGCACTAGCTAAGTGACCTTTGGGTTTTATCAAAGTTGGCTCTTCGTTTTAGTGGGGGAGGTAAAGAGTTAGGAAGATAACTGGAAAATGTTAAATCTAGACTAAAGGTGATGCACCAAATCATGAAAAAAATTACCTGAGCATAATGTTGGATGCAAAGGCTCAAACAACTAAATGTTGTTTATTAAATAAATTTTCTCAAAAGAACTTTAAAACATAAGAACACCTTCTAACTACATAGCATAATCTACTACAACTTCGGCCAACACAAAGGAGTCGAAAACATGATCTGTATTCATTAAGCTATAAAAGATTACAAAAGTTGAAGAACGGGTATTCATATATCATAGGAAAATAAACGCGCAGTCTAACCATCTTATCAAAAACATGAAAATAGAAAAGGTCAAATTGATTGGCACAATCTGTAGATTTCAAGTTCAATAAAATATTACAAAGGTCGTTTCCCAGGGCTTGGGAGTTTTTATCTATCTAACAACAACAACCTAATAAAAGAGAAGTAGGGTTGTTTATATAGGCTATCCCACATATTGAAAACCATAGAGAAAGATGTCTTGATCAAACATCGATGCCCTAGATATTCTTGAGTCACCATCGGATAGAAATATTTCTTAGTAGCACACCACCAAAGCCATCTTAGAGAATAGAAGGCCATGTACTAGTAGAAATCAACATACAAAACCGAAGAAGAAAACATGGCAGCAAGCGAGAAAAAATCGGCATAGGCAACAAATCCCAAAAAATTGATGCCCAAGAATAGGCCACGCATCGAGCAAACAGAGCCTGGAAAAAGAATGAGGGATGCCCCCAGCAAAAAGCTCTGAGAGGAAGCCACCTAGGCGACGCCGAGTGAAGATAATTGCATAGTGGGCCTAGCTCAGAAAATAGCTAGAGAAAGCCACGCGGAAAGCACACAGAACTCGACAAAAGTAAAGTGTTACAAAGTGGCAAGAATCTCTATTTGGAGGCCATGTGGCAAGTGCCAAAAAGTTAAGAGTGATAAAGGACAAGGTGAAGCTGTGAAGGAAAGATAACCGCAAAAGCTATAGGTTTGTGAAATAAAGCTCACATTAATGATGCAGTGTTATTTAGCTGAATGTGACATTTTAGTTTGTTCTTGGGTGAAATTAGCATTATCTCCAGAGGTTAGGGAAAGTGTGAATGCATTTATTTGGTTACATCTTTGTGGTTCATATTGATACCATGTGGGTAATTGTGGGTGGTACCTTGTTGTGAGTTAAGATCCTTTTTTTTTGTACATTGTGGTACCCATTTATTGGTCTTGATTTTAGGGCAATCATAGGGGAGAGTGGCTCTTCTTGGGGCCAATGTACAAGTGGTCACCTTTGAAAGAGTTTCCCTAATTAAGAGAAAACCTAATTAATTTACCTAGTGGATTGGGTTAGTTGTCACATATGAAGATAAAATATTTACCTCACCCTTGCCATTAGTGCTCCCAAAGGCTAAGGATGGGTGGGAAGACCTGGTCGAAAAGGTCACTACTTTGTCTTCATGAAAGGTAACTGGCTCCGCATGAGTCACCCTATGGGGTGGTACCTTGAGATAGGATGTGTGGTTAACCATAGATGGAGTTGGTTCCTAGCATTAGGTAGCTTGGTTTATCCACATAGATGGAGGCGGTTCCTAATGTTAGGTAGCTTGGTGAATCCATGTAAGGCCATGTGATGACACTCTCTGATTGTTCCCTTTTGATTTCCCTTGTTCTTGTTGCCTCCAAACTTGATTTATTTATTGTTGATGTTTATGTTTATGCTATTCCTTGGGATTGATTCATGTCATGTGAGTCCTTTATATTTGATTTTGTGGCTGAGGGTTCTTTCTTATTGACTCCTTCCATGGGGGGTGCTCTTTTAGGTTCACACAATCAGGTGGAAATGTGCAATGCACCCATTCGGTCCCTAGGTGTGATCGTGGCATGGATGTAGTTGTAGTGATCTTAGAGCTCACACGGAGAAGATTGTACCTTTGAAGAATACTCTTTCATTATTGTACTTTTATATTATGATTGTACCCTTCCCAATGTTATAAGGGAAGTGACCTTGTAATGTAACTTTGGTATCATATTGTGTTGTATCTGTGGAAATATATTCCATGTTTGTAATTTTGAACTTTGAAGATGGATATAATAATATGTGATTTATGTTTATGAGTATATATCTTATTTTTGTTGAATGTATGCCATACTTATAGTATGTTTTATTCTCGTTTATTACTTCTACTTTAGTTAGTATTGTTTATCATTTTAATTGTTCGGTTCATTTAAGTAATGCACCATGTACCCCATAGGATTAGGTTAATGATTTTTGTTATATCTATGTTGTATAAATATTTAATGTTGTAATATGTATCTATTGTTTTCCAAAAAAAAATAATTTGTTAATGTTGTGGTTGTCCTGTGGGGTTTGTGTGGTGGGGTGTTACAATATTAGAGCATTGGGTTCATACATGTGGCACTCTAGATACAATTAGTCCACTATGTTGACCCAGTGTGTGTACTCATGTAGTGATGTTATCCTTTGTTGACCATTAGTGGTTGACAACCTTAAACGGGTCCGTAGTTGGCATGCGGTTCAATGGTGCATAAACCAATGGAAGGGATACGACCCTAGGTGTTGTGCGCAATGCACCGATATCCTTTCTATCCAGAAATGCATCATGGACTCTTGAGTTACCATGCATGTTTTCGAGTAATGTGAATTTTGTGTATGTAAAGAATGTGTTTAAAATCATAAGTATAGTGCTTGACCTTTGAGTTTGATCTGTATTTTCCTTTTTGTCACCCTCACCTAATTCTTTGTGACTCTTTTCTTGGGTGGTGTGCGTAGGATTCCTAGGGTCGTGGGTAGGCTAGAGGTAATGGTAGAGGTCTGGGAGGTGGTCATGGAGTTAATTGTCAGTGTGACAGTAGATAAAAAATAGATGTATCTTCAAATGATGAGATGGATAATATGCAACTAGAATAACAATGTTAATCCAAATCTAAACAATAATCTAAAATCAAACAACAAAGAATGAGGAAATAAACTAAATAAAATAAACAAATTAATGGAAAGCTCTCACCGAATAACATTCACCCCTTCGAATTATCTTGATTGTTCTTCTCCATTTTTCCTTTTCAATATTCGTGCCCTCAGATTTCTGTGTTTGAATGCAAGTATAACTTCGTCGAGTGTCTATGCAAAATATCGAAGATAAGTCTCTTCTCCAAAGTGTATGATTTTGGGAGGAGGAATAATGATAATGACAAGCCATTTTATAGATTTTGGGTTTTCGAATGATCGGCTTACATTGAAAGGGAGATCAACGGATGAGATTAATGAATGCCATGTGATGTCAGTTCTATCTCAGATAGAATGTGAGTTAGAACACGAGTTAGAAAATGAGTTCAGAAAAGAATGTAAATAGAGACTAAGTTAGAGCATGAGTTAGAACACGAGTTCAGGATCTTAATCTCCAAAAATAGAAGAAATAGAACTTGTATGCAAAAGACAAAGTTAGAACTCAAAGATTAATGCATTCGAATGCAAACAAGAGTTAGAACTAGTTAATCGACTAGTTGTGATGGAGAGTCTTCTTGCAGAGATAAATAGGTGTTGAATTCAGAGATAACTGGAGAACTAAAAATAGATCTCGAGTCAGGAGGTGAGTGAATGACTTAGATAACTGATTGATTGAAAAATGTGACATAAATAATTAAAATATGAATTAAATGTTAATTTAATTCAACATTCAAAAATAAGAGACTTTAATTAATTAAATAAAGTAATTTATTTAATTTTACTTTTGAAAAGGATAATATAAATTATTGAATAATAAATATTTAATTATAGATAAAGGGGGTTAAATGAATAATTAAAAAGGGGTATTTAATTAATGGAGGAAAAATGTGTTAGAAAGGTAATTAAATAATTAGCATTATTTAATCATGACCATGGATAATAGAAAATTATGTCGAAAGTGGTGTTTGCAGGCCTAGACCAATTTTCGGTGTCTACAGTTTGCTCCTCTTTGATAAAATGTGCCTCGATCGTGCCCTAGCATGAAATAGATTAAGGTATGCCCCCTCGGGAAAATTGACAATTTTTTGAAAGTTTCAAAAAAATCAGGAAATATTCCCGATATGTCAATTTGATAGTCAAAAATGCTATGGAGTTGATGGAAATAATTTTGGAGTTGATATGGATGAATACGGGTCATTTTAAGTTGATAGGTTACACGACCAATAGATTAGGTCAGAAAAAATGCCATTTCAAACCCACCTATAAATAGGAATTAAGGCTAAACCTAATTCATTTGCACCCAGAGGAGATAGAAAAAGAGGAAATTTGCTCTAGTTAGCTCACGAAAATGGCACCCATTCCATACATTGCACATTGTGGTTATCGGATCCGGATATTTAGGAGGCTAGCCGACACAGGACCACTAGTATGTACCCGAAAATGAACTCTTGAAAGTTAATTTTGCACATAGTTTTAGGTGTTTGAAAAGTAATAAAGAAAATGCAGTGCGTCGTAAATGATGCATATGCCGTCATATTTGCCGCATCTGATTGCGAAACGATGCATGCGCAAAAACACGTCTAGGATAGGGTAGGCAGTTTAGGGAATGATCACATTTGAATTAGAATGCATCGCATGTGTAGTTTTGCAATGCATATGCATAAGGAATAGACGCGTGTGGGGTTATGAACCACATATGCATTTGTGAAATGCATATGTTGTAGTTATGTGGGTTGAGGAAAAATGCACCGCATTTGTTAACAATGCACTGCATGTGGTTAAGTGAACTGCATGTGCAATAAGTTGACAGGGTTTGTGGAAAATGTGCGATGCATATGCAATATGAACCACATGTGAGGCTTCATGCAACGCATTTGCAAAAAATGCACCACATCTGTTAAAGTGAGCCGCATTTGACTGGTAAGATTTTCAAAAAAAAATTTCTAAGGAAAACTTGAAAATTCTTGACATCATGGTTTAAATGGAGGTGGTTCTAGATCCTATTTATACGTGGGAGTCATGACCAAAAAAATTCAATCTCAGAGATCATCTGACAAGTGTAGAGATTTGGCTGCTATTGAAACTAGGTCTACGTCACTGTTTGTCGATGCCTTCCATTCGGGTGAACAAGGGGATGTTGATGACACTTTGTGAGTGATGGCATTCTAAGACATCATCATTTCATTTACCGACTGGGGAGGCCACTATCACATTGGAGGATGTGTATAGGATTTTGAGACTGCCTATTAGGGGAGAGCGGGTCATGTATGATACCTACCGAGGATTGATTGAGTTGGCATGGTTTTATCAGGTGGATGACATCAATAGGCTCGGGATCGAGCATTATGAGATTAGATGGGCAGTGTTAGCAGACATATACGATCAGATTGACTATATTTTATGTACATTGATTGGGGGTATAGTGCTTCCAGATGAACGAGGTCATAGATTTCTAGTGGGATGGGGTGCTATGTTGGTTGGCATGTTAGAGAGTGAGACTAGGTATGCATGGGGTCCATGTCTACTCGGTATGTTATACTTTCATTTACATGACATTGCCTACAGAGATGCATAGTCATTGAGCTATGGGACTACACTGCTGATGGTATGGGGTTGGGAGAGGATAGTTGTTTTTCATCCTCCAATTACAATAGAGAGAGAGGAGAGATGCCCGTATGTGTTTCGATATACAGGATAGATTACACAGACACATGTAGGAGACACAGGGTATTGGAGACATGCATTAGATATTCTTGATCAGTTCACATGGAGACCTTACATGGATTGTGAGTGTATGGATGAGGATATACATTTTCCATTCTATAGACAGACATAATATCTCATTGGGAGGACTGTTTCTAGTGTTCATATCATTGAGCGACATTTTCTAGACAGAGTTCTGAGATAGTTCGATGAGGTTCAAGATGATCCTCGGAGTAGAGCAGAGTTTGCTCATACATCCAGAGAGGTTCCATATTGGGGACCTATGATACCAGTAGCTACAATTGAGGTAGAGATACAGGCATTACAGCTAGTATAGTGGGGATGGAGAGATGGATTAGCAGACCCAGGTACGACAAAGGCATATGACGCATGGTGGGTAGAGCATCAACCTATTCCTTACACTGATCTAGATCAGCTGACACCTATAGAGAGACGAGGCACAAGGCCTAGATGATGGTAGAGAGGTGGAGGTGCTAGAGTAGGGAGATTTGGTGGGAGAGATGGTGATGAGAGAGGTGGTAGACAAGGTCAGAGAGGACAGAGAAGGGGTCGGGTAGGTGAACTATCACCTATCCGTGAGGCAGTAGTTCAGGATGCACCAATGTTGGACATCAGAGGGGGAGTGGATGTACAAGATGGAGGTGAGCATGTTACAATAGAGGTAGTGGTAGAGGAGCATGTAGAGGTGGATTTTGGAGTAGAGGATATTGTAGAGGATTTGGATGTAGACATGGCTATAGACCCTCTAGGTATTCTGGCAGGATAAATCGAGGATGATGTGGAGGATGATGTGGAGGAGGATGCATAGATGGAGGAGCAGGAGAGAGAGCTATGAGATTGGATTGTGGAGGGGAGACAAGAGGAGGATTCTCCTAGAGATGGTGATAGGGAGGCTTTAGAGGAGAGACTCAAACTTATGACGATAGAGTTTAATGCGATGAGGCTAGAGAGAGACAGTGCCTACACAAAGAGGGACAGAGCATATGCAGAGAGGGATAGTAATCTTGTGGAGAGAGATCAGGTGATAGCTCAGAGACATGAGATAGAGCAGCATTTCACAGAGGTTAGACACCTTTGTAGTGGGTCCTCATCTGATGGAATGGTACGAGAGTTAGTCATATCAGTGGAGAGAGCCACTTATTACAGGGACTTATATGAGGTAGTTGTGCTGGCAGAGAGATAGGCTCCTAGCTTTTCAGAGGTGCGCAGTCAGAGATCACAGGGCAGGAGTCAGAGGACACAAAGTACTAAGGGAGTGGTAGGACCATCGAGGACAGGTCCATATGAGAGGCCTTCCACCTCACAGAGATCACCTTCGAGTCTTTTCCCACCACCTTCACCACCTGATAGTAGGGGTAGCGAGACACAATGATAGGGATATATTTATGTAGACATTTGTATTTTGAGCAGAGAGCCTACGAGCTCATGTTTTATTTATGGATACATTCAAACATTGTACTATGACACACTATTTTTGAGCGATATATATATGATTTTGGTGGCTACTATATGATATGCATTTCTATGTTATTTATGATGCATTATTTCTATGTGATTATGTATCCTAGATGATGTATATACATGTGCTATGAATGAATGTTTCTATATGTTATGAGTTATGCATTTAATAATGATGTTATGGATGTCTTAATTTACCTATGATAATGGATGCAATGATCTATATGATTCTTATTTATATGTGATGATGATATGTACATGCAATGTTTACATCATATATGCTATGATGATGAAATTCCTATTATGTCATTATTTCGAATGTATGAAATCTAGATGTATGTTACTATCTATATGTGTGAAATACAATGCGGCTATGTGGAATGCTTATTGAATTCATGCTAATGCAAATGACCTAATGATTTTATTGTGTCAGATGACTTTATCTTAATGTTTGAGGAAGAGAAATGTTAGGATGAAAATGAACTTAGAATGTTAGTAAGAAATAATAAAGGTTGATTGATTGAGAAAAAGATATAATGAAGGTTGATCGATTGAGACAAAGATATAATCTTTGATATATTTCCAAATACGTTGTACTTGCTTGTTATCATCATTGGGCAAGACATGGCACAGATGGATAGTACACACTATGATATGAGATAGACCATAATGTATAAAGTCATTCATTTGTGAAAAATAGACAGTCACAGACAAGGAGTGTCTTAACTCATACTAAAGATAGTAATTGCCCCAGTCATTTTGTCGAGACAAACCACAGACAATAGACAAATAAAAGATGGGTCATGAGACATCATTGCTCCTCTAAATCCTTAATAGGAAATCCTTGAGAAAACTAGTAACATGACTCAAAAACCAATGTTAAAAATATAGTTGACAGACAACAACCAAAGAAAAAGAGTCCTGAGACATCATTGCTTCTCTAAATCCTTCAAGGGACATCCTCGAGAAAGCTAGTAACTGGACTAATTCACAAATTGATAAAAATATAAGACAAAATAAGATATAAAGTCATAAATCCAAATAAATGTATTCGCCAAAACTTGATCTTGTGGGATTGTTTGATATTTGATGTTTGACATAGTGTAATGTGAGAGAATGACACATACCACATAAAACGTTGAGTCTAGTTTTGACTTGGTGACTTCTGTATAAGGCATGACAAAGCCTAGTCTTATTAAGACACATGCCACATAAGACGTTGGAGTTTGATGATGTTGAAGTGACAAGCCACATGAGACTATGACAATTTGATGGCGTCTGTTGATAAGAAAGACATATCTTGCAAAGACATAGGTTGATCACTTTGACAATGTGTTTGATATTGACCGATGACAGTTTGAGATGTTTTCCCTATTGGTGCATGACTTGTTTTGATTCTTTGACTGATAAAAGTGTGTGCATAGATAGTATATGACATGAGATGATACCTTAAACTATGATATGCAACTTGTGTGATAGTGATTATGAATGAACCCTATTGGATTGACCTAGTGTGGTCTTGAGATTTCATCAATTGATTAGCCTTGCCTATGTTGTACACGCAAAGACCTCATAGTTCAACATGACCAATGACTTTGAATAGACTGATAGACCTAATGCCTCAAGGGCACATCAATTGATGGACTTGCCTACATCCCAATCACAAAGGCAACGTAGTTCAACTATGACTGACTTGACTCTATTTTTGGTATTTTCTAATATTTTTTTAATTTTTTTAATTTTTGAAGCTTTCTAATGTTTTTGGAATTTTTCAAGACATTTTCGATGGTGTGACATTATGTACAAGGTGTCAGGGCATAGAACAAGGATTTTCCCCCAGTCGGGAATAAGATTTGGAAGATGGAGTGGATATTATGATAGAATGGATGCTAGATGTCAATCATTCCAGGGAATTGATAAGACAACCATTTATTATGAATGATGGTGAAAAAGTCTGAATAGAATAATGGTAGACAAAAGAGCGAGCTTGACTACACATGGCACCTATTTGCTAGGTTTTCACCATGGTACTTATCCATAGCACCACCGAAGCGGTTTTCACTATTGGATGGATTTATTTCTCTTTACTTTTTTGATTTTCTCAATTTTTTTTTGGTGTTACAAACGCCTGTTTGCCAGGTTTTTATCAAGGTAACCATTTTTTCATTTTTTTCATTTTTTTGTATTTTTCTAGATTAAGATAGATTCTCAGAAACTAAGCATAGAACCTCTTTAGATGCAGACTATTGATAGGTGACATAAGCGGCTCTCCTTCAAGAGTAGAGAGTTGGTACACCCCTGATCCAAAGGCTTCCATGACAATATAGGGCCCCAACCAGTTAGGATCAAACTTACCTGGTTTCTTTCGTTCAACTTGGTTTTTAGGATTCTCCATTAATACCAGGTCACCAATGTCAAAGTGTCTATTGAGAACCTTCCTGTTGTAGCTATGACGAAGACAATTCTGATATGCTTGCAAATGATCTTATGCTTTCTGTCGTCGTTCATCCAATAATTCTAGCTCTTGTAACCTAGAGACACGGTATTCTTCATTGTCAATATGACCCTTCAAGGATACCCTTAGAGAAGGTATTTCAACCTCGATAGGTAAGATAGCTTTGGACCCAAATACAAGGGAATATGGAGTGGCACCAGTAGGAGTGTCGATGCTTGTGCGATAAGCCCATAAGGCAGGATTAAGTTGTAGGTGCCAGTCATGACCAACGCCATTGACAGTCTTTTTAAGGATTCTAGCAATGGTCTTATGAGATGCCTCAGCTTGGTCATTACCTTGTGGGTAATACAAGGTGGAGAAATGGTGTTTGATGTGGAATTCTTCACATAAATGGCATACTTCTTGGTTCTTGAATGGGCGGCCATTGTCTATGATTATGGATTAGGGTACACCATACCGACAAATGATATTGTTTAGGATAAACTTAGATATTTGTGTGTCGGTTATGTATGTCATGGGAATAGCTTCAATCCATTTGGTGAAGTATTTGGTGGTGGTGATGATGAATTTATGGCCGTTGGATGATGAAGGGTGTCTCTTACCTATGAGATCGAGTCCCCATTGGGCGAACGGCCATGGTGAAGTAATTGGACGAAGCTCCTGTGCTGGTGCTCTTATCAACTCTCCATGTATTTGACATTGTCTACACTTCTTTACAAAGATGTATGATTCTTTCTTCATTGTAGGCCAATAGTAACCTAGTCTCATAATCTTATGGGATAGAGTAGGACAACTCGAATGAGATCTGCATATACCCTCATATACCATTTTCAAAGTTGTTTGTGCTTCCTTAGCATCAATAAATCTCATTAGGGCATTATCTAAGGTACGTCTATATAGGGTTTCTCCGATGATGGTGTACTTAGCTAACTTTTGGATGAAGGTTCAATGTTGGTTATTGGACAAGTCTTGCGGTAAGGTTTGGTCAGTGAGATAGTCAAATATGTCTTTATACCAAGGAGACATAGGACCAACAATGGTACACACTATCGTAGTCTCGGGGACATCATAAGTGGGGACCAATAGTTGTTCAACCAGAAACTTGAACTTAGGCACATTACTCAGAATACCCAGCAAGGAACCCATGGTTGCCATAGCATCTATAGCTCTATTCTGGATACGTGGTATTTGTTGAAAAGTTATATCATTGAAATACTGCTTGAAACTATCAGCCATTCTCTTGTAAGGGGAAAGCTTCTCATCCTTACTCTCATAATCATCATTCACCTGTCAGATTACCAGTTGAGAGTTGCCAAAAACATGTAGGATCTTAATTCTCCATTGAGCTACCATTTTTAATCTTGTCACTAAGGCTTCGTATTTTGATATATTGTTGGTACAAGGGAAAGCAATCCTGAATGATTTAGGAATGGTATCACCTTGAGGTGTAACAAATAAGATATCAGATCCTGAACCATGATTTGTATGTGACCCATCAAAGTATAGTTTCCAATTGGTTTTAATGTCAATGTTGAAGAGAAATTCATCAAGAAAATCTGCCACTAAGGGATGGTCTACCATCAAAGGTGCATCAGCTAACTGATCTGCAATCACCTATCCTTTTATAGCCTTTCTTTCGACATACTGAATGTCATACTCGCTAAGTATCATAACCCATTTAGCCAATCGGCCTGTTAAAGTTTCCTTAGAAGGTATTTAAGTGGATCAATCTTTGCAATTAACATTGTTTGTCGATTGAGCATGTAGTACCAAAGCTTTTGGGTAGCAAAAAGTACTGCAGGATAGGCACGTTCTATGTTGTTGTAATTCAATTCATAGCCCACTAAGGTATGACTAATGTAATAGACTGCTCTCTCATGACCTTGATCATCCTGTTGTGTGAGAAGAGCCCCTAATGCTGACTAAGTTGCTGAAATGTATAATATCAATGGTTTTCCCTCTATAGGTAGGATTAAGACTAGTGGAGTAAGCAAATAGTCCCTGATTTGCTGGAAGGCTTCTTGACATTTAGGTGTCCACACAAATGGTACTCCTTTCTTGAGTAGTTGTTGAAATGGGTGTATTTTATTTTCCAGCTATAATATGAAATGCCTAATGGACTGTAATCTCCCCTGTAGGGTTCTGAGTTGACCAATGCTGACTGGAGGAGGAATTTCTATGATATCACTTACCTTCTCTGGATCTACTTCAATGCCTCTTCGAGAGAGGATATACCCTAACAGTTTCCCTAATTTCACTCCAAAGACACACTTCTTTAGATTTAGCCTGACATTGTAATTCTCTAGCCTCTGGAATATCTTGTCTAGGACCTTCAAATGATCTTCCCTTGTTTCTGATTTAGCTATAATTTCATCTACATAATCTTCCATGAGGGTATGTACGAAGTCATGGAAAATCATAGTCATTGCCTATTGGTAGGTAGCTCCTGCATTCTTAAGGCCAAACAAAATAACATTCCAACAGTATGTGCCCCATGGACATGTGAAAGCTATCTTGTGTTGGTCTTTAGTTGCTATTTTAATCTGGTTATATCCAAAAAAACCATCCATGAGGGATAGCATCTTGTATCCTACTGTAAGATCTACTATCATGTCTATATTCGGCAAAGGGAAGTCATCCTTAGGACATGCCTTATTGATGTCTCTAAAGTTAGTGCAAATGCGAATGCACCTAGTTGGTTTAGTCACTGGTACAAGATTTGATATCCAATCTGCATAGTCTATTGTCCTTATGAATCCTTCATCTAAGAGTTTGTTAAGTTCTACCTTGACCAATAGAGCAATTTGCGGATGCATTTTCCTTAAATTCTATTTGACTAGCTTAATACTTGGCTGTAGTGGTAAATGATGCAATATTAGGTCTAGATCCAGCCCAGGCATGTCAGCATATGACCATGCAAAGTTTATCTATCTCTTTTGGAAGAAGTCCTTAAACTCATGTTTTTTTGTCTCAGTTAAAGAAGCTGCAAAATATACCTTCCGAGGATTCTCTTCTGTACCTGTATTGACTTCAACATTTTCTTCTACTAGCATTGGTGACTTTTCTGGTTCAATGGGGAGAATAATTAAACCTCTATCCTTGGGTGCCTGTGAGAGGTTTTCACCCTCGGATACATCCTTTATTTTGACCTTTTCTTCGTCCAAAGGTGCCTTTCGGTTTTCACCTAGGGACTCATCATTTTTATTTTTATTCTCATTTTTGTGACTAGAGGTGTAAATAGACTCCCAAAAATATGCTTTGTCATCCAAGACTATGGTAAAACCAGCTTTATGATCCCCTCTTGGTATGCCTTCTCTAAGTCCCATGAACTCAGCAATTGCTTCAACGTTCTCGAATGTATCTATGATAGGTGTACCTTGTTGATCCCAATCGATAAGTTCAGGATATATAAGGGGCATGTCATCATTAGAGTCCTTAAAGGTAGCTGCTGACAAGGTGAATAGAGAATGGTTGACATGGTCACAGAAGTTTTGGACTAACTTCTTCTTATTCTTCTTTCTAGGGGTAGGTATACTCGGATGTGGGACTATAGTAAGGGTTGAGTTGTCAGAAGATGGTTCAGTAGGTGCCCAAGATGCATGATCAAGGGTTTCACAATAATAGTTCTCTTGCCATTCTTTTTGGACAAGTGCTTCTTAGGACGAGGACTAGATAGTTTTGGTACAGGTTTCACATTTAGGTCCAATTCTCCAAATAGGGCATCTATGTTCATGGTACTGGTAGATGAAAGGGACTCCCATTCACCATCGCTTGAGTAAGGGGATTTATCGTAAACTGGGGGTTTTTCATAAATTGGGGGAAGTGGCTCATGAGATATCTCAATTTCTATGCAAGCACTCACTTCCTCTTGAAATGATGATGAAGTACCAAGAAACCCAATTCTAAGCAGTTGACACCCTAGCCCTAAGTATTTCGGTCGTGGGTAGATAGTGATTGATTTTGTCCTTCCATTTTGATATAGCCCTAACCCACTGTGCTCGTCATAGCCTTCATTTTGCATTATCTTAAAACCTTTTCCATACTGGTCCTTAGCTATTTGAATAGACGGGGAGGGGTATTCATGTTCTTCTTGATACAACCAGGAATCACCTTGATCCATAATTTCTTCACTTAACTCTCCCCATTTGGTGAATGTCATTGTAGGGGGAACATGAAATGTGACCACTGACTATCTTCTATCTGCCATGGGTAGGCCATATGCCTTAGGTGGGATTAGTTGATTGACATAGTATGATGCCTTTATATTATACTCGCCACAACCCTTGTCTTGGATCTCGAGCTTAGGAGTGGATGATGAAGCTTCTTGGTTAACCAATAGTTTTCATTGTGGGATTTCCTTTAGGCTTGTACAATATTGAAAAGGATCTGGATCACCATCAATAGTGATCTCTATGCCATTATACGGGAACTTGAGACATTGGTGATATGTTGAAGGTATAGATTTCATTGTGTGTATCTAAGGTCTACCTAACAACAAGTTTTATGGAAGGGTGAGATCCAAGACTTGGAAGCTGGTGTTCATGATCGCTGGGCCAATTCAGATAGGGAGTGTGACAACTCATTTGGATGATCTTTCCTCATCATCATAAGCCTTGATGACTATACTCTTAGAGGTATCTACATAGTCTTCTAAGAATCCTAATGCCTTAACCAATTTTAGGGTAAACAAGTTCAAACCTACTCCTCCATCTACCAAGACTCGTTGGACTTTAGTTTGATGGACTAAGACTTCAAGATGTAAGGGGTCATTATGATCAGATTTTTCAGTTGAGTAATCTTGTTGGGAAAATGTGGCGTGATGCAATTTGGTCAAATATCCCACCATTTCTTTGAAATGATTGACATCTAGGTCTATAGGAATAGTTGTATTCTATAGAGCTTTGTTAAGAATTGCTCGATGCTCAGGTGATAAAGTCAAAAACTCCTAGATAGATTTTTATGTGGGAGTTTTACTCAATTGATCAAGAAGGTTGTACTTAAACTTGTAAGTTTGTGTGGATGGCTCAGAAGAAGGACCGAGAATAGTAATCTTAGTTCTGTGTGTGTTTACATTACATTCCATATGCTTCTTAATGATGATGGTATCGACATGTTCATTTGCAGCTTGGAGGCTATATATGGTCTTTCCCTTCCCATAGTCATACTTGGTGTTTGCGTAATTGGCTGATGGATAATTCTTGGGTCTCGAACTAGAGGCTTTTCCTTTTGTGTAGTCATGTAATGGGTCTGTGAAGACCTTATGATCACTGTTCTTGGTACTTTTCTGCCCACCGGCCTCTATGGTTCTGTTTTCAACAAAGTCTTATATAATATTCTTGAGTTGGCGACATTATTGTAGGTTGTGTCCTTTCGTTCGATGATAGTCACAAAAAGAGTTATCATCCCACCATGAAGGTTTGAACTATCCAGGATCATACTTTCTTGGTTCCAAAGGTTTGATGAGATTGTGATTAATCAACTCTTTGAAGAACGTTTTGATTGGTTGTCCTAAAGGTGTAAATTCACGTGTAGGAAATATTTATTGTTGTGGTCTTAGTTGTTGTGAATTTTGGATATAATTTGTTGTTTGATCTAGACTATTCATCGTGTCTTGATTTTGGTTGTATCCTCTAAGTGTGATAACTGGTCCCATATGTATGTTTTTAGCATCAACAATGTTGTCATTTGTAACATTCTTGTTTCTAGACCAGAATTTGTTTCTATCATTCGGTGCATTCTGATGTTGGACAACCCAATTTTTTCCTGGTACTTTTATTTCTCCTTTGTCTATAAGGCCTTTGCCAAGGATGATGCCCTTTTGTACCAAGTCTGAGAATGAAGTACAATAGTGTACCCTTAAGTCACTTCGCAATTTGGGGTTGATGTTCTCTAGGAATATTGTGACCTTTTGTTTGTCAGGTATTTCCACTAGACGTCTACTAGCTAGACTTTGCCATCTCTGGAAGAAAGTGGTGAAAGTTTCACCATCTTCTTGTGTCGTGTGGCACAAGGTTGCAATTGTTAGGTCTCATTGTCTATGTTAAAGGAAAAATGTTCGACAAAATTTTCAGCTAATTCACCCCAAGATCGTATACCATATGGTAATTTAGAAAACCATTCTAGTCCCATCCCAACAAGGGTTAGTGGAAATAGTCTCATCAAGTATGTGGGGTCATACGATATGTCCATGCATGTTGTTGAGAATTCTCTAATATGTTCCAAAGGATTCTTTCTCCCATTATACTTAGGCAAAATCAGTATAATGTATCCATGAAGAAGAGGTGTCATATAAAGTGCTTTGTCAAATGGACATGGACATAGTTCTTGTGCTGAGATAGTTCATTTGCTGGACATAGACATGATGTCCATCTACTGTTGAAGAGTTTGCATTTGGTTTTGAAGGACGTCGACTTGCATCAAGGACATGGTGTTTGTGATATTTGGATCAATGTAGGTTTTTTGATACACCATGTTTTGTGACGGGTTATGATTTGGCGAGGGAATATATCCTGTTAGGATATTTTGATTCGATATAGGGATATTCCGTGTCTGAATGTTCTGAGTTGGTATAGGAATGCTTCTTGTCTAAATTGTCTGACTTGGTATAGGAATGCTTCCTATCTGAATGATTTGGTTTGGTATAGGTATATTTCCACCAACTATGGATCTCTTACCAGTTGTGTTGGTGCCAAAGGGGTTGGAGGAAGTTGCTCCCATAGTGAATTGTAAACCTTGTGGTATGTTGAAAGGGGTTCTGTTTACAATTGATGATGTTTGAGTTGGTATGCCAGTTGGTATTGCTGCGGTAATTTGGGGAATAGAGACAGTTGACGTTGCAGTTTGCATTGGTTGAGTAGACTGTGTTTGCAAAGTACGAATATCAAATCCTATGGGTAGTTTGGCACCTTTGGCTAGCAACTTTGCTAGATATCATTGGGGATCATTTAGCAAACATTCATCCATAAAGGATGCAAATTCAGAATCTTGTACTGCTGCGTCTGTCTTCTATGTAAATTTTCCCATGTGTGTCTCTAGTGGTGTGTTTTTCAAGCAAAGGCTTGTGTGGTCTTTCACTTCTTGATGGTTGATTCCCGAATGGATTGATGAATTCATTGGGGTCTATCATTGCTCTATGTTTCTTTCAAGACCTTGTTTTGACCATGAAAAATTTGCTCAAAATGAGGTTATGTAGACAATGTCTAAAAAATGATATGACCTATGTCTATGTTTTTGTATTTTTTGACAATTAATGATGTTGCTAAGATGGTTTCTAAAATGACGTTTCTAAGATGACGTATGATAGGACGGACAATATGCAAAATTTTGAGTAGACTATGATGATAAATGAGTCTAAGATGGTATAACCTACCACCTATGGAATAAATGCATGCAAAGACTTGCTTTTAACCAAGGAACCTGGTTGTATGACAAGGACAATTGACAAGGTGAAATTTTCAAACTAGAATATTGAGCTAAAAAGATCCACTAGATGGGACTAAAGTAACTAGGTTCAATGATTGTGACAAATTGAAACATGAACGTTTCCAATGATGAGGAAAGTTATCTATTCTATGATATACAATTTCCTAGGAAGTATCTATATGCATGCAGCTTAGGATGACTATGACTAAGACGTTTACTGTGACTAAGATGTATATGACACCTAATGATGCAAGGTTTTTGAGCAAAATTTACCAATTTCTAATCCAAGGTTGATCTTAAAAACCTAAAGCAAATAGTGACAATGATGTTTCAGACTCAACTCATGGTTTTTGATGTTTTTTGTTGATAGGAAAATGTGGTTCACCTAGTAGTTGTGGTTCAACTTTTGACAGATGTGGCTTTTGACAATGCATGCAGTGTTTATGATAGTTGCAGTTTTTCCAATGAAAAATGCAGGTTACCAAGACACATGCAGTTCTAATTGTGTAAACCTGATTTTTTGACAGATAGTTGCGGCTCAAAAACTGATAGATGTGGTTTGCATGCACACATGTGACTCAGAATATGGCATTTGCGACTGATAAAATCTAGACTATGAATGATGAATGTTTTGATAGACACATGTGGTTTTTCCCCTAATAGATGTGACTCGCTAAGACATATGCGGCGATTAAACTGACAATTACGACTCGGTTTTTTTTCTTTCTAAAAGTTTGAAATTTTCTCAAAAGTTGTTGAATGACTTTGTTTGTTTGATCAAGATTCTAGCAAATACAAAAAACAACAAACATAGCAATCAATGTATTTTTAGTTTTGTGATTGAAGGACTATTAAGACTCAAAATAAATTTACAACCTAGGCTTTTAGGACAATACTTGTTGAATTCTTATTTGGGTTTCTCCAGCTACACATATTTATGGCGAATGACTAGTAGTTTGACCCCACTATCTCCCCTCCATGACACTCACTTATACAGGGAAGCCAAGCTATTGTATCCATGAAACTCCCATGGTATACATTTTATTTCCACACATAAACCATAAGAATATAAGACGGTTTCATAGGGCCAACCCTACTGCACCAACAAGTAGGTAGGATTTTGGTAACTCTACAACAAGGTGTTTAATAAGGGAATTCCATTCGTGTGACACTATCCAACATCGAGAGTCCATTTCTATCCATCTCGTCAGAATAGTGCACGTGATTCATGGGCTTTCCCCAAGAATCCACTTTTATATACCAGGTGGAAGTCGCTTGGCTTTAGCATGCTATCGGTCTGAGTCGTCTTGGGGTGAGTACTTTTTCCCACCAAGATAGGCCCAAGTTCTAGAGTTAGTAACCATTTCTCTTACACCCAAGATTGCATGACTGTGCAAGGGAAGAGGATACTTCAATTATTAAATCGTAAGCATGAAAAATATGTGCAAAGCACCAAACAACGAAGACAATGGATCTTTTTAATCCAAACAAAAATTGTTTATCTATCAAACAGAAAGCTCTTTTTAACCCACATGACGATTATCTATCTACAAAAAAAAAGCTTGCTTAAGTAAATAAATTAACACAAAGGCATTAGGTCCTGCATGCAAATTTATCAATAGTTCATTGTTCTTTGGCTTTCGTCTTGCAAAAAATTGTCATAGATTTTTAATTGTCTTCTATGCTTCGTCCTGCAAACACTATGTTATTCCTCCTTAACACAACTAAAACAAACATTAGCAAAAATCCAAACAACCTAAAAAGAGAAAACTAAAATATGGATGTACGAAAATCAATAAAAAAATTGAAAAAGTTTACCAGCCAGATGCGGCTTTTGGAGCCATAGATGTGGTTCGACTGTTGACAAGCATCTGCGGTTCATGAATTTTGTTGACAGGTGGATGCGGTTCGTGACTTCACGGATGCAGTTTTTGATGGAAGATGCATCGTTGTTTTTAGTAGATGTGGCTCGTGGATATAGATGCATCATTTTGCGGAATAGATGTGGTGCGCCATACGAAAAAACAGCAAAAAAGAAAGAAAAATGGAAAGACAAAAATATGTGCGAATTTGAAGCGTGATTCACATCAGGTTCACCAAATGTAACAATAGATTAAAAATAGATGTATCCTCGAATGATGAGATGGATAATCTACAACTAGAATAACAATGTTAATCCGAATCTAAACAATAATCTAAAATCAAACAACAAAGAACAAGGAAATAAACTAAATAAACTAAACAAATTAATGGAAAGCTCTCACCGAATGACGTTCACCACTTCGAATTATCTTGATTTTTCTTCTCCATTTTGACTTTTCAGTATTCTTTCCCTCAAATTTCTATGTTGGAATACAATTATAACTTCATCGAGTGTCTAAGAAAAATATCGAAGATAAGTCTCTTCTCCAAAGTGTATGATTTCAGGAGGAGGAATAATGATAATGACAGGCCATTTTATAGATTTTGGGTTTTCAAACGATCAGCTCAGATTGAAAGAGAGATCAATGGATGAGATTGATGAATGCCATGCGATGTCAATTCTATCTTAGATAGAACGTGAGTTGGAACACGAGTTAGAACAGGAGTTCAAAAAAGACTACAGATAGAGACTAAGTTAGAACGTGAGTTAGAACACAAGTTCAGAATCTTAATCTTCAAAAATAGAAGAAATAGACTTTGTATACAAAAGAAAAAGTTAGAACTTGAATATTAATGCATTTGAATGCAAACAAGATTTAGAACTAGTTAATCGACTAGTTGTGACGGAGAGTCTTCTCGCACAGATAAACAATTGTTGAATTTAGAGATAATTGGAGAACTAAAAATAGATCTCGAGTCAGTAGGTGAGTAAATGACTTAGATAACTGATTGATTGAAGAATGTGACATAAATAATTAAAATATGAATTAAATGTTAATTTAATTCAACATTCAAAAATAAGAGACTTTAATTAAATAAATAAAGTAATTTATTTAATTTGACTTTTGAAAAGGATAATATAAATAATTGAATAATAAATATTTAATTATAGATAAAGGGGGTTAAATGAATAATTAAAAAGGGGTATTTAATTAATAGAGGAAAAATGTGTTAGAAAGGTAATTAAATAATTAACATTATTTAATCATGACCATGGATAATAGAAAATTATGTCGAAAGTGGTGTTCACAGGCCTAGACCAATTTTCAGTGTCTACAGTCAGAACACTTATTTTTTGAGTCCCCAAGACAGTGATCGTGAGGAGCACTTGGGTCCTTAGTTACATTCATTTCTTGAGGAGACTCTTACCTGGCTAGGCCCTAGCCAAGAGGGTGGATGATAGGTGTTGAGGGAAAGAGAAAGGTTCCCTAGGAGGAGAAATGTTTCAGCTTTAGTGAGACTTATGATAGGCATTTTGAGGGCACGTTCTTTGCTCATCAATAATTCAAGTGGTAGTTTGGAGTGTGAGAATTGGATGGTTGGTGTTCATTTTGGTAGTGCGTCTCCAACATGATTTGGGGTCTGAGGTGATCATCTTACATCTAGAAGGATCTGGAGTTGGTTGTGAGTTGAACTCCATTGTCCTAGCTAGGAAGCGAAGAGCACACTGGCTGCAATGGGTAGAGGCACATGTTCTTTTTCTTGCGGCCAACATGGCCACATAGCTAGATGATGTCCTTAGAGGAACACATCTAAATCCAGTTAGAGGCCGATGACCATGAAGCCAACAAAGAATGATGCAGTAAGGTTCCATAGGGTGAGTATAGTGGTTGATCACCATCGGGCAGCGCATCAGGGCACAAGTGTGGAGATTACTAGTAGTGGTTAGGCAAATGACTTGGGAGCTCATGGAAATCTTGTGGTGTGGGAGATTGAAGAAGTTCCTTTCGTGTTGTTTTCTTTGCTTTGACTCTTTCTATGATAAGTTTTGTGTGTGAGACCTTGTAGGTGGTTGTTACACCATGCTCTTTTGTTGACATTTCAGATGACTTGGATGTTTATGACACTACTTATGTTGTTTATATTATTTTTTGCACTCTGAGACCTTATAGTTGTTTGTTTCACCATTCTAGATGGTGTTGGATGACATTTGATTTCATTTTGTTGAGTCTTTAGTGACATGGGAAGATGCATCCTGCATCCGAGAATATTTTCCTTATTTGTTTTCTGGCTTCTAGGAGTAAGCCTAGTTCTAGGGGGGAGGATGTAGTGTCTCTCATGTTCTGATACTTTCATACTTCTTTTGTGTGTTTGTTTGTTTCAATGTGATTTTTGGTTATGTTTTAATGCATATTTGATACTCTATTTGACATATTTTCCACCATGTGTTGGGCGTGGTAGATAGTTATACTTATTTTCTTATGATAGTTGGACTTATGTGTGGGATACTCATGTTATGATGATGTGATACTTAGATTTTGTCTATTGTATTTTATTCAAGTGAAGGATACAAGGTGGCATCACTCATCCGTGAGTGCCCTGCCTCACCGTAACTCTCTTTCACAATATGTTTGACTATGAGTTATATGAAAATGTACATGTTGTTCAATGTTTTGTATTATGTAGGAATGTAGGTACCGGATGCCAACTCCACCCGCATTGTCAGGTCTGAGTGCATCCTACAAAACCAATGGTTGATGTGGTTAGTGAGTTGGTAGGAAAGTACCCCCGCCTATGTTAGTGGTTGGTCTAGTGGTTATTCATGTCTTATCTGTGCATTGTTCATGTGGGTATGGTTTTAAATTAGGTCATTTTCTTTCATAAGTTTTATAAGTTGCGTTTATGTTTTTGTCTAGTGCTTTATGATTTTAATTTAAATGTTATTCTATGGTGCAAAATATTAAATTAATTAAATGTTCAATGTTGCTAATAATATTAATACTTATGATAAATTATTGCATACATTAGCACTTTTATTATTATTGTGAAATGTGAGTTATCCTTTTATTTAAATTAATAAATAGATTAATGGTTATGGATTATTTTTAAAAATAAAGATAAGGAAATTATTATCATATTTGATTTTACTAGCAAAAGGTTATTTAATAATATATATTTTAAACTTAAATTATAATTAAGCTGAAATGTTGTTTAAATTTATTATTATTTAATTGTTATTTTTCAAAAGTCAATTTTATTAAAATTAAATTAAATATTTAAAAAGGCATAATTAGTGTAATTTAATTATGGAAGATGCTTCTTCTGAAAATGGAAAATGGAAGGAATGTTGTGTTAAGTGGAAATTGCATGGGAAAGTGGTTACAAAATTTATGGCAAATTCTGACTTGGCTTTTTTGAAAAGGGTATATTTCCAAATAGTGCTTTTTTTCGAAAAAGCAAGAGAGGAAAAAGAAAAGTGAAAAAAATTTGTCTGCAACTCAAAAATGCTAATTTTTTTTTTGAGGATTAAATCCTCTATGTAGTTTTTCATCTAAATTGTTCTAAGAGGATTAGATTTTGGTTGTATTGGGATTTGTTTTTGAAATCTGTGTTGTTGGGGTTCAAATCTCTAGTTTTTAGAAGGTTGTAGCTAGCTGGAATCAAACAATTCATCCTTGAATCGAATCTAACGTAGGACTCTGGGTAATTCGCATTCCATAAATTTATCTCTATAAATTCTAGTTATGAAAAAAGGAAAAGAATTTATGTTTGAAAGAAAAAAATATGTTTACTCTGAATGTTTGAGAAATTCAAATCTCTGTAATTATTTCTTCTTGCATGTAGATTCCTCCTTCCTCTCTGTAATTTTCATTTTCGAATTCTTGTTGAGTTTAATCAAAATTTAGTTTCCTTTGTCCATAGTATCTTCTTAGTTATAAACCTCTGTAATTTTCTTTTCATCTAAGAATACTTTTTTCATTCCCCATATTTACCCAATTTGTTCATTCTAGAAATTTTTGCATCTTCTCTATTGTTTTTGTAATTACTTTCAAGAGAAAATTGATGGATAAATATATATTTATGTTTGAAATTATATTAAACCTTTTTCATTGCATTCGGGCTTGAAAGGTGAATTGAGGAATGTTTATTTTTTTAGCAGAGGCTGTATTGTTTTTTTTTGTTTGAAGTTTTGTTTATATTTTTTGGGGATGGCTTAGGGAGGTGCTGCCTCCCACCACCGCCCCCATATGGGGACGATGATGAGGAGGAAAAGCCTCCACCTCCCTCCCCACTCCTTATGTGGGTAGCCATAGGAAATGGGCGGGGGGGGGGGTATGAGTATGCTTACAACTGCCCCTTCCCCAAATTCTACAAGACCCTTTGTAATATGTGAGACCTGCATGGTGTTTTCTTTCACCACCTACTATATTCATTAGACTTCACATTTATTACAATTCTTTTAAGATATAATATATATATACTATGTTATGTTCTATGGAAGATTTATCATTGTAAATTTTGGTAATTTAAATTTATATATATGTATGTGTATATATACTTAGTTGAATTGGAATATTTAGTATGTAACTTTACTTGCAGTAGTATATGGTAGAATTAATAATTATTTATTTTGGCATATTCAAAAATTGTAATGCCCCACCATGTAACCCTAGAGGAGGTTGCAATTAACTACTTAAACGCACCAATTTTTTTTATTATTTAAAGTGTATTAGCATACGTGTTCACTTACTAATTAACAACAACCTCTAAGACTACAAGACCGAGATTAATTTAAACCCATACATACATCATTATACATCCATAAAATTTAATTACATAAAAAATTGAGTACTCATACATAATAAAGTTACATCATAACATAAAGAGATATAACAAAAATGCATATTCGTTAACTTAATCATAAGGTTACATCTCTCATTACCTGAATAAGGCAATAATAAAAATGTGCTACAATATACAAATATCCACCTCAAATACAAATGAGGTGTAAAATAACATGAGTCAAACTGAAATAAATACATTGCTTGAATTAAGTACAGGACACTACGAGCTCTCCAACTAGATATCTCGCCATCAAGTTCAAAAGATCAAAGGGGGACCTAATGGTGTATGGTGAATGTTCCTCCCAACCAAGTGGTACCCGAAGTCCCACCCCCCATGCTAGGAGATAGTAATAAGATAACATGGCCAAATCTACAACCTCTAATCATAGGGTGACACATACTGACTCAACCAAAAATGAACCATACATCCTTAAGTACAACACAAGTACAACTCTAACATGGGTCACATTGCTTCCAGACATAAAACAGATCAAGTATGTTATGAGAACCATACACATAAAACCACATACCAACTATTGTCCTAGATATATTGTATCGCACAACTCATAATGAATTACCCACTATGGATCTTCATAGGCCTTGGATATCCCAGAGACCTCAACCGATCCTCGACCCTCATACTTACTAATGTGGGATCAAGTACCTCTCAAAAAGACAAGGTAGTTGACCTTTTCCATTCCAGGTCATTCCCACTCACCCCAAACCTAAACAAGCACTCGAGACTATGAATGAGGCTAGAACTTATCTTTTTAGTGTGAAGTACTACCTAAACTTCTAAGTACATTGTTTTGGTTATCACTTGATTAAACCACCTCCAAAGGTTATCCAGTCTTACCTCTTACGGGCTCTATTCCCTAACAGAAGCCACTCTTCTATTTGACAACACACATACAAATCAATCACCAAGGGAATCCCAAGTGCATAGCAACTAGATAACATAACCACTCCAAACATTAGAGGCAACAATTCACATAATCCACTCCTTCCAAAGGAGGCACAAATCCCCGTTCGTGGAAATGGGGTAAATCACTGACAATGCACCATGCACTACCCAAGGGATTTAAAATAGGCTGACATAAATAATAGACAACCCTCATCCTCTCAGGATCCTTTTGGAAGACTTACAAGACTAAACTAACACTTAACCCATCTCCCAAAATGAGACTAGAAGAATAAGAGCATTCAAGACATGATTCAAATCTAATATTTGAATTTCTTAAATCCATCCTCAATCAATGGGTAACATTGACAAAAACAATGCACTAATTTCAAGGATATAATAACTAGATCGAATCAAATAAACATACAACCCCATTTCCATCTTTCACTACTAGAAGTCTTAAACAATTTAAACCCCACTTCCCCTTACAAAATATAAAGGAAATATCTATTTTTGGATATACTAAATCCATTTCCCTTTCATAATGATTTCATAGCAAAGACAATAATTACCCTAAGAAAATAATTGAATAAATAATTAATTACCTATTCGATTACAGAGAAGGGAAAAACTAGTTTTAATAAATAAATCAAATCCATTGATTACTTTTAAAAGCAACATAAAATCAACTACAAGTTATTTTCTTTAGTTTCCAAACTAAACATAAAAAAAGTTAGCTTTTCGAAGTAAAATTATTTAAATATAAAAATATATTTTTAATATATATACATAAAATATACATACATAATTATATTTTAAATTATATATTTACATATATACATTTATGATATATATTCATTAAATATATAATTAATATAAACCAAATATATAACACGCATATATATACTATATATATACATACATATACACATTATATATACATATATATATAAACAATATATATATACAATGTATATATATAACATATATAATATTAAATAACTAAAACTTTATCAAAATTCGCAATTGTCAAAAAGGCAGGCAAATTTTATTCATTCGTAGGTTTTTGTTTTAAAGAAAAAACACATATTACAAAGGGAGGGGCACTATTTATTACACAATCGAACCCTTCCCAACACCCTTTGGGCGCGGATACAAGGAGAGAGGGGAGGGGCTACAGAGGCCCTTCCTCCACTATCGTCCCCTTATGGGGGTGGCGGTGGAGGCAGTGCCTCCCATGCCTTCCCCAAAAATTTCCAATAAAACAAACTAAGCCCTAATGAAATTTTTGACCTACGAATTAATCAATATTAACTCTCCGTATGAACGGTGATTTTCCACAGTCATTTCATTATTTTAAATAATTCATAAAATATAAATAAATTATATATATGTGTGTGTATGTATATATATGCAAGCACATATATATAAAGGAATATCATCAAAATAGATTAATTGGAGATAAATTTTTCAAAAACACCATGTATAGGTAAAGTAGAGCAAATTTTCCTGAAAACCTAGTTTTCACAAAAGATTTTCAAAACCTGAATTCCACATGAATTGTCTATTGATTGGAATCATTTCTCTACAAAACTTTTCAATAATTTTAAACACAGAAACTTCCTATCAAAATTTCTAAATCTTATTTTGTTTTCCTTTGGGTTTTTCCACGGCAAATCTATAAAATCTAGAAGGCTTACAATTTTTTTTACTATAGAGGTTTTAACAATGTCAACATAGTTTTAAACACTAAAATTCCCTAAATTTAAATTTGTTTTCCTCTAGATTTATTTCACTGTTTAAATCTAATAATTCCTCAAAGATCTGAAATCTTATTCTTTGGTTTCACTGTAACTAAAATTTCTTACAAAGGTTCTAGGTTTCTTCATGGCAATCAAAAAAGATTTAATTTCTTCTTTTCTTAAACAAAACAGACTTTCTACTATAGATCTAGCACAACAATTTTCTACTATAATACAATTCCAATTAAAATTTTAAACTAAAACAATAACTTAGAAATGGAACTTGTTTCAATGAAGCTTCTAAAGTATTGAAGTTTTTTATGTCGAGCCTCTTCCAAAGCTTTCAAAGCTTCTTCCCATCAAACACAATTTCTAAAACACAGTATTTTATCCAACACCACAACAACCTATCCCAAACAAATCTAGGAATACAAATCCTTTTCATAAATTCCTTACAATCCAAAATCTCATTCCAATTTTCCACAGCAAGAAACAATCCTCTTCCCAAAATTTTTAACTCCCAAAAATATCCTTGCTTTGCCATGAAGAAGCCAAAGCCAAGATTCTCTCCGAGAATTCATTTCCCAACAACCCTTAATTAATTAATTATAACATGCTAGTAATTAACAAATATATTTTAACAACCACAATTAATCTCACAAAATAATCTAGTAATTTCATATTCAAATTTAATTTCTCATTTAAATTTAATTAGTTAATAAATAAATTTAACCACATGGATTAAATTTAATATACTAATTAAAATAAATTTAATTAATTAATTAAAATAAAAAGCTTCCATCATGTTATCTAAAATTAATTAAATAAAAACTCACATCATTTAATGCATAATTTTAAACATTTACTTTTATAACATAAACCCTTCATAATTAAATAGTAATAAACAAGACAAACGAGGACACACCAAACAATGTCTGATGACACACTGTTTCTAGGGTGTAGACCTGACACATGTTACCTAGTTAATATCTCCCATTCAACTTAACCATTGGGTCGACACACTCAAACCTGTGAAGCCAAGAGGAGTCGATGTAATGTACCTACAAACCTGTAAATGAGATAACAAAGAACATATATATTAACAACATAAAATACACACTGTGAAGAGGAAATCACATAATCATAGGGCACTCACAAGTGAGTGATGCGATCTCATCCCCTTCACCAGTACACTCATCATAAACTGACGGTTCCATAATAACCAAATAACTCATATGCATTTAACATGTTATAACAACTAACATTATTACACCAATTAAAACATGTCAAATAAAACATTAGATAAGATACATCACATCACACAAACAGTCTATGTGGCTCTATAAATAACGATCAAATAACACACACATGATAAAGTATATCCAAGTATCAGAATATCCAGAAAAAAAATCAAAGCAAAGCAAGGACACAGTGTCTAGTCCAAAAAGAAAAATGAAGGGGTATTACACATATATGTATATGTGTGTGTATATATATATATATATATATATATATATATATATATATATATATGCATATAATAAATATACAGAAAATGTGAACAAATAATTGAAAATTAGAAATGAGATTTTATTCTGGAAATTTTTTATATATGATGAGGAAAATGCTAATGCTTAAATTTTGAATGAAAATGTCTTTTTAGTTAATCTGTATTAAGAAACAGAAAAAGAATTGCATTTTAAATTATACTATAGATTTTGATTTCATTATTATTCTAGTCTAGCTGTACTTTGAAATATTAGAATAGTTGTTGAAAAATAAATTAAGTATTGTAATCAGTTTATGAAATTAGTAAATTAATATATTAAATATTCTTTTTACTTTGAATTGATTTTTAAAGAAAAAAAATAGATTTCCACTATCTTAGAAAAATCAGAATTTAGAATAATTTGTGTAGAAAAAATTTAAATCAGAAAATATATGTAGTTAAAGAATGGAAATTAATATGTCATTTATAATTGGTTTTAATAAATTAAGTTAATGTCTTTAATTTTTTTAAAGTTTATTTTTTTTTATGTTTAAGTAATCATGGAATTGTCATTGATGTTCTTTAATTAGATTTTTAGCAAGTTGTAAACTTAGATATTTAATAAATGGACTATTTAAAAGTAGGATGATATTTAATAAATTGATTATTGTCTTGGGTCAAATGGAAATATTAGTGAATTCTTTATTTTGAATTTTTTTAATAGATGAAAATGTGTACTGGATATGAGACGTGTGATTTATTATTTAAATTCCTTATAGTTAATGATGTGGTGTTATTTAGTTGAATGCGACATTTTAGCTTGTTCTTGGGTGAAATTAGTATTATCTCTAGAGGTTAGGGAAAGTGTGAATGCATTTATTTGGTTGCATCTTTTTGGTTCATGTTGATACCATGTGAGTAATTGTGGGTGGTACCTTGTTGTGAGTTAAGATCCTTTTTGGTTGTACATTGTGGTACTCGTTTCTTTGTCTTGATTTTAGGGCAACCATAGGGAAGAGTGGCTCTTCTTGGGGCCAGTGTACAAGTGGTCACCCTTGAAAGAGTTTCCCTAGTTAAGTGAAAACCTAATTAATTTACCTAGTGGGTTGGGTTAGTTATCACATAACAAGATAAAATATACACCTCACCCATGCCATTAGTTCTCCCAAAGGCTAAGCATGGGTGGGACGACCTGGTCGGTAAGGTCAATACCTTGTCTTCACGAAAGGTAAGTGGCTTTGCATGAGTCACCCTATGGTGCAGTACCTTGAGATAGGATGCTTGGTTAACCATAGATGGAGGCGGTTCCTAGAGTTAGGTAGCCTAGTTAATCTACATAGATGGAGGCCATTCCTAATGTTAGGTAGCCTGGTGAATCAATGTAAGGCCATGTGATGACACTCCCCCATTGTACCCTTTTGATTTCCCTTGTTCTTGGTGCCTATGGAGTTGATTTATTTATTGTTGATGTTTATGTTGTTATGTGGGCTTGAGTCATGTGTTGTGAGTCCTTTATGTTTGAGTTTGTGGCCGAGGGTTCTTTCTTATTGACTCCTTGCACAAGGGGTGTTCCTTCAGGTTCACATAGTCGGGTGGAAACATGCAATGCACCCATTGGGTCCCCAGGTGTGATCATGGTATGGATGTAGTTGCAGTGATCTTAGATGTCGCACGAAGAATATTGTACCTTTGAAGAATTCTCTTTCATTATTGTACTTTTGTATTATGATTGTACACTTCCCAATGTTATAAGGGAAGTGGCCTTGTAATGTAACTTTGGTATCATATTGTGTTGTATCAGTGGAAATATATTCTACGTTTGTAATTTTGAACTCTAAAGATGGATATAATAATATGTGATTTATATTTATGAGTATTTATCTTCTTTTTTTTAATGTATGTCATACTTATAGTATGTTTTATTATCATTTCTTTCTTCCGCTTTAGTTAGTATCATTTATCATTTTAATTGTTGGGTTTGTTTAAGTAACACACCATGTATCCCATAGGATTAGGTTAATGCTTTATGTTATATCTATGTTGTATAAATGTTTAATGTTGAAACATGTATCTATTGTTTTAAAATATATATATATATATATTTTTAATTTTGTAGTTGTCCTTTAATCACACCCTAGGATATCTTTTAGTAGATCGCTTTCCCTTATTCCATCCTTGGATTGAGATCTATAGGGTTTCCTTGGGTGAAACTAAGTGAAATAGGTTCTAAAACCCTAGTTCCATCTCCCAAAAGATAGAGCCCCATATTTCCAAGGTTTCATTTTGGTGAACCTTCCTTTAGAACATTTCATTTTTTATTTGGAGTGCATCATAGACCTAGATCTAGCTTGCATTAACCTTGTATTAGGTTTTGCATTAGTTCATTTGCATCTAGGGTTTCTAAGTTTTACATTAGTGAAAGTGGATATAGGTTGAATTTTTCATCTTGCATCATTGAATTTCATATGAAAACTATCATTACACCTAGACTAGAAATCATTCAAACAAGAAAACATAACATTCAATCAATTTTTTAAAAAAAATATGCAAGAACCCTAATCTAGGACTCATACACCCCTTTGGGAAGTTTAATCCCAGTACAGGTTGTTTTTCTTAATTTTTGGGTATTTTTTTGTGACTATGATTCACTAATTGAAGATCTAAAAATGCCTAATTGGGATGCATACACCCCTCTAGGTGATTTAGTCCCATTTTAGATTTTAAATTGCATTTTCCAGCATTAAATTTTTTTTTCCTATGTTTCTATTTGTTTTTGTTAGTTATCTTTTTCAGTTTGAATAATTTATAATTCATTTATTTCATTACATCTAGCTTAGTTTTATTTGAATAGAATTGAATTAATCTCATGTTCATTGCATTTATCTTGCATTCATAGATTACCCCTTGTATGAGCTTTACAACTTGGTGTCATATTGCTAATACTATAGTGAGATGAAGTTTTAGACTCATGTCATCCCATGATAGCACAATTGTTGTGGATCTTGGGTTATCTAGTTGATTCACTCATATTGTTGATACTAGTTCACTAGGTATGGACCATATGATTAACAATCTTTTCCTTCACTACTCCCTCGAACACATATACACCTCCACCATATTCACCTCCATCTCAAAATAAAAACAATGACACCATCATAAATTAAATTTTACAAACCATTTCATCCCTTCAAAAGAAACTTTTAACTATAAACCAAAATCAAAAAGGCCAACCTGCATACTATATCAAAAGAAATCCCTTATCTTTGGATATATTGGGAACACCGATACCACAAGATCTAGAGATTTCTATATTTGATAAATATGGGGGAAAGGAGATCCTTTCAACCATGTTTTTTCTTATACAACATTATGTAGTGATTTTGTCCTTAAAGATAAGCTCTTGGATAAGCTTTTCCCTAGATCCTTGAAAGATACCGCCTTAGACTGGTTTTCCTCATTACCAAATAACTCAAATTTTTCATTTAGTGAACTTGTTGAGGCCTTTATAAACCATTTCCTAATGCATATGACTCCTCAGATGACCTTAGCCAATTTGATGAGATGTAAGCAAAAAGATGATGAAAAAGTTATTGACTTTATTTCACGCTACCAATCACTTTATTCTCAAATTGACGTAAAGATTCTCAATTCTCACCTTCAATAGATATTTATTGAGAAATAACAAACTAAGATACAAGATAATATTACCATGATGAGGTTTCCTTTGTATTCTTTTGAAATTACCTTCGTGATTATCAAAACTTGGTTAGTAGTCGTGACACAAAATCCACATCTAGCCTACCGGAAAATTTTGAATTCATAAACCAAAATAATTATCAACCTTTTAGAAAATAGAATAAAGGCTTCCTTAAATTTAATCCCCCTAAACCAACCCAATATATGGATACCCAAGTCACTACTATAAAGAAGACAAATCCTTTCATTTGGGGATCCAACTAAGAAATTCACTCTATTACTCAATACCCTCTATAACTCAATGTCACAATTGTTAGAGCATAAAATGATCACTTTGCCTCTTGTTAAAAGCCCTGATCCTAATAAGCCTCTACCTCCAAATTTTAGATCCAATTCCTATTGCCATTATCGTAGGAAAAATGGACATGACATGGAAAATTGTAAGCATCTCAAACATCTCATGCAAGATCTCATTGATTCCATCTAACTTTCAATTGGAGGTGTTAATGATCAAGGAAATCAGTCAGTTACCCCTCCTAACCAAAACCTATAAATCTTTACCAATCTCATTCTAAATCATAACATTTCATTTGTCAAATCTAGTGAAACTACAAAGAATGATGTGATGAATGTTGACACAGATGATGATGACATAGACACTATCGAAAAAGGTCTTATGGATATTATTGAACAAGATCCTATAAAAAAGGGTTTGGTTGAATTGATTGAAATTCAAACTCGTAAGGTTTGAACTAAAAATACTGTTGACATTACTCTCTCATCTAAAGATATAATTAGACATACACCTGATGTTCCTCTTTACATAGCTAGTAGAATCAATGACAAGCAGACCAATGGGATATTAATTGATCTCATTTGTGGAGAGAATGTGATCACTGGGGAATTCTTACTTGTGCATGAACTCTACCAAGAAACATATGATAACCCAAAAGCATGGATAAAGACACATAATGGTTCCACTTTCCCTATGATGGGATCAATCACCCTTTCTTTACAAATAGGACCAAAAATATTACATGTCTCATTATCCATCATCTCAATGTTGGACTAATTTTGTGTGAAGCTTGGTTACCCATGGCTATGCTCCATGGAATTCATCTCGTCGATAATGGATAAATTTTTAAAGTTTCCATTTGACAATGAAATATTTACAATGAACCATAGTGGCTTAAAAAAAAATTCTTCCCAAGGGAACTTTTCATTAGATTTCTTTTGGCCCAAGCCTATGGAACCTATTAAACCTAGTGAAAAATTATTTTTGAATCCTATCAAAATTTTAAGATGAAATACATAGCAAAAATATCCCGTACAAGCATGCTCCAATCTATGATTGAGCCTACCATCCTTGAAAAAACCATGATAAAACCTATAGACATTCCAAACAACCAAGACCAACCTAAGACAAATCCTTTTCCTATTTCCTATAAAATACCAAGAGATAAAGAAAACAATCCTGTCATGCCACCTAAGATAAAAAATAGTTTATAAAGATAAAGAGAAAGTGGTTGAACAACCTCCCATGGTTCCTTTCGTTCCTCCCCTTAGGGAAGAAAATAAACCTATGGTTGATATACCTACTCTTACACAAACACAGCTTTAAAACCGAACTAAAAGAAATAGAAATGCTAGAGAAGGTAGGTGTAGACGTCGTTCTCTTGCTCGAAGGTTAAAAAAATAGAACAAAAAATAAAATCAACATCCAAACTCGACTGCAGTAATACATGATGACTCTCCCTCTTTACCAGGGCAACAAGATCCTATACCGCGACAGGATGAAAATCCTTCTTTAGACATTATTATTCGACCTCCCATTGTGATTAACTTGGATGAGGATGATGAGGTTGCTAAAATTGATGAAGAAGTGCATAAAAAATTGAATGCATTATTTTCTTCTTCTATGAGCTTAAATGACAATTCTCCTATGAAGAGTTTTGAACTTGGAGATGACCCTAGTTCGACAATATCGATTGTCCCTTTGGCTAGTTGTCTACCTTCCATATATGATGAACATGATTAGGATGTGAATGAACTACTCATAGGTTGACTCACATATTTTGTACTAGTATTTTACATTATTTCCTTTTCACATTTTGTGTGTGATTGCATGTGCATAATGTGATCCCCCATACTATTTCATTTGAAGTCTCTCTCTCTTTGTGACATTCCTCTATTTGTATCTACATTCCTCTCTATGTCATAAATATATTTTCATTTGTCTTGTGTTTTCCTTTTGGGGATGACACAAGGCATCAAGATATTCATGTCTCTTCCATGTTGACCCAAAACCTACTTGCTTGTCTATGTGAGCACATATCAACTGCATGCACATGTGTCTCACTAAGGGCTCACCTAGTAGACAGCTTGAGGTTCCACTAGCCCTTATGAGCATGTCTTTGGTTTGCATAGTGGACATCATGTTCCACTTGTAAACATTCTTGGAAAAACAACCTAGATTTGATCCAAAACATGTGTGACAAATAGTTGAAGCTTGATCCACCCCCTTTTGTTTTTGTTTTTATTTTATTTTTCTTCCTCTTTGTCTTTGGTAGTGTATGTTTGTGCCTTTTTGTTGCTCCTTATATCATTTTCATGTATTTTATTTTGTGCCTATGTTGCTTTGCTATAGTATCTTGATCTTGGGATCTTGATCACCCCTCTTGATTGTTGTCATCCTATCACACTAGCATTGGTACACTTGGACCCCTCTTGATGCGAGTTTTTCTACTTTAGTGTGAGTTTGAAGCAAGTTAATCCTCTCACTAAAGTGAGGGCTAAATGTTGTGTAGAAAAATGTATCCCTCTACATTTTCACACTTGTTTGGGCCCTTCTTGCTAAAGTTGGGCTTCTTTATGCCTTATTTGGCATCAAAAAGCCTTAATTAATGCATCTTTCCAAGGATAACCCCAACATATATCAAGTAACCAATCAAAAATTATTATTTTTTTATTGTATTGCCTAAATTTAGTGACTTGAGACTCATACGCCACCTTGGCGGTATGGGTTCCACCTAGGTTTTTGGGCCTAGATCTGAATTTCATATAAAACTAAACCTTTCTTGAAAAATGTGTCCCAAGCTTAGCCTAAAGGGGTCCATATGCCCTAATTAGTGTATGAGTCCTACTTATCTTATACATAATTTAAATTCAAATTCTTGGAAGTATTTTATTCTCGTAGATCTAATGTTGGCTTCTAGTGTTGCAATTTTGGGAAATTTGGCATAAAAAAGTATAAAACATGGTTATATCAGTCATTTTTCACCTAGCAAGTTGATGAAGCATTCTTATACCAAATTTGTGATCAGTAGAATTTACACAAGATTTTACAAGAGAGTTCAAGAGTGATCAAAGTCATCATTCATCATATTTTGTTTTTGGGCTAACATTTGTGATGTAGAGTTTTATGGTTCAAGCAAGAATTCAAGTTTAGATCCATATCATTCAAGAAAGAGTCAAGATCCACATTCATTCTATCCATTTCATAAATTTTTGCAGCATCTTGTTCAATGGTTTGGTGAGTTGCAACATTTCATAATTGTTCATTCATCATTCCTCCTTTCTATTTTATTTCATTTCAATGTTTGATTTCCAAAACTGGATTTGACTAAGGATAACCCCTATCCACTAAAAAAACAACATTTTTCCCTCTCTTTGATGTGTGTTTTGTAGATCTAGGTTGAAGATCCATTGAAGAGAAAGATTGGAGAAAAGTTGTCACCTTACTTGCAAGATCACAAAAAGTCACCTATAAATTGTAATTCAATGATTCAGACCTGATGATTTGGTAGGGAGGAAGCTATAAGAAGTCATTAGAGGATATTAAAGTTTTAGAGCAACCATGATACTGGGAGTAAATCACCACTTGTGGTGTACACATCCCAATATACCTAAATTTAGATATTTATAGCAGATCCTAATTCAGTAGCTCTAGATTCTAGTTTCTATCAAAAACCCTAATCTGGGACTAAATTGTATAGCTTGGTGTATGATTCCTAAAGTGCATTAAAGTCAATTTTTTTAGGATTCTAGGACTTAATTCAAGCCTCTTCAAATTTCTAGTTGCAACTCTATACTTTTTCAGTTTATTGTTCTAATTTGGACTTATTTTTCTCATTTACATAAGTTTTCCATATCATTAGGTTTTGTATGTTACTAGTCTTTCCAAGCCCTAGCTTGGTGGTGAAACCCCTCCTTTAATTTCAATCACACCCTAGGAAAAACTTTATCAAATGTCTTTCCATTTTCCTTCCTTGGATTGAGATCTCTATGGTTTCCTTGAGTGAAACTAAGTGAAATATGTCCTAAACCCCTAGTTCCATCTCCCAAAAGATAGAGCCCCTTATTTCCAAGGTTTTAAATTATATAAATTATGTATATTTATGTCAATTTGTTTGTTATCTTTAAAAATATTGTGAAGAATCAATCTATTTTAGGAGATGTTTAAAAATGTGTATTAATTTATATATTCACAATTATTAGATAATTTAACTTTTGAAAATTGATAGTAATGGAGATGATCTGATTGTATATCCCTTAAGAAAAAAGTAAGTTCACATCATTATAGGATTACAATGTTTGAAATCAACGAGTAAATTAACCAAATAAAGTAGAATAAAATAAATAACTATACAAAGAAATGGTTATTGTGATGGCTAAAATGTGGATAATGAACAAAATTTGAATAAAATTAGTTGTTGCTCCTAGTTTACATTAATTAGAAAAATATAGATAAATTACAATTTAAGTAGAGTGATCCATAAATTTTGCATTCATCGTGAAATTTGTATTCAATTGAAGAAATTTAAAAAATATTTTATTTGCATATATTACAAATACAAATAAATTAGGCATTTGAAGATGGTAGGGCTCACCACATGTAATGAAAAATTATATATGAAATTGTGTGCAATATAGTTTCTTCCATAAGACTTACATAAATAAGCATTTTCAATTCATTTTCTCTCTCTCTATGTGTGTGTGTATCTATATATGTATATATAGATATAAATATGTATAAATATATATCTATATCTATACATATATATGCATAATTTAGCATTTTTTAATTTATTTTTCATTTTTTAAGATATATCGATCTCTCTCTATATATATGTGTGTGTGTGTGTGTATACACACACATATATACATATACATATACTTACATATGCATACATATACATATATATAAATATACATATATGTTTAAATATGTATATATAAGAAACAAGAAATTATGGAGATGAGAAACAAGCACACATTAGCAATATAAATATTGTATTTATACAACCAAAATTAAAATGAGTACAAAGCCTTGCATATATAGAAAAGGAAGAGGAAATCCACCTATGATGTGGATTGAAAAGTGCCCAATGAAGTGGTAGAAACAAGTAGACAACTGTCTTATAGGTATCAAACTTAGGAACACTAGGATTGTGCAAACTAAAAACCTATTTGACCAAGTCATCAACCTTGATTACAAGTGTTTAGTGACCTTTGAGGTGAGATGGAAAGTCTTCCAACTCTTTAAAAGGTATCACATGAGGCTTACAAAATAACTTGGTAACATCTAGGGGTCTAAAGGTTGCACAATTAGTTAGATAAGATGTTGCCTAGCCTCATCAACCTAAATACACTTAAGTATAGTGAATAGATAAATTATTCACTCTAACACCCCCCTCTAAGTGATACTTGGGGAGATCAAAAAACTAGGAATAAATAAAAATAGGTCTTGGCTATGAGGCCATGCTAGGTACCCATTTACAATGCATTCTCTCAAAAAAGGACAAAAACAAGAAAAAACAATATGAACAAAGCTCCTCCCAAAACAAGAGAATTATAAGAATTTAAGACCTAAAAAGATGTCCCTTGATGATATGAACATGATGATGAATAAATCTTGAAGCATGCAGAAGTTGTAATTTTTTCCAAGATGGACTGGTGTTTGTTGGAATTAGTGGATCTCCAAGAAATGTAGATCAAGTTAAGATATATAAAACACTACATGAGTGAACATATGAACACTACTCAACCAATGTACCAAAAATCAACCAATTTTTGTGAAGTCAAAATATAGATAATACTATGATTAGGAGTACTAGAATATCAACATGTTGGCCATTGAAATAATCCCCCATATAAGTGTAGTAGGAAAAAGTATTCCTTTTTCACACTTAATTTGGGAATAAAAAATATTAAAATGAGCTAAATGATATCTTAATTTAGTGTTGTAATATGTTTTACATATTCACATTAATTTTAAGGCCTATTAATTAAAATGGACTTAACATTGCCTTATTTTTGGTGTTGTAAGGTGTACCTCTACACTTTCACACTAATCTAGGGCTTTATTAATTAATTGAGGTTAATTATGCCTTAATTTTCCGCTTTAATTCATATCCAATCCTAATTAATTGTAATTTCCAAAGAGGAAACCTGAAATTCATAAATTCCATAATATAATGTTTAACATTGAGCAATATGTGTCCTATGTAAGTTACCTAGGAAACATTCGCCACAGTGTGAATGGGTTCTCACTTAGGCCTAGGATCTGAATCTAAAATATATGTTTTAGCAGGTTTTTAATGATTTTAAACATGTATTCACAAGTTGGATTGTTTTATTTTAATTTCGAGAATTAATGTTAACATATGTATAAATAAAAGGTCATTTAAGGGTATGTGTAGGATCATGATGGGCCAAAAAGTGGCAATATGATAGGTATGTGGCTGACGACATTTTTTTTACCCAAAACTAATGAAATGAAAAGGGTTTTTAAAGGAGATTCTCAGCTTTCCACCAATATAAATTATGCTTTACTTTGAATTTAATAAATTATTATTATTCATTTTCTATTGAATTACGACTAAAGTGTTGATTTTTAGGCTGACTAAAAAACATCTATAGCTTTCAAACAATATCATATTTTTTGAATCCAAAATATGCATCACATTCTATGCTTCACATACTATAAGATTAAAAAAGTAAAAAATGAATTTCATGAAGTTTTGACCAAGTTAAGGTGGTCAGACATACGAGTCTTTATATTTTTCAAAATTTATTATAAAAAAGTTATAATTAATTATTTACTTGGAAATAAATTACAAAAAAATATGCATCACATTGGTACATGATTCCTCTACTTATATGTAAAATATTATTAAAAAATATTATCATTTTAATGTGGTTAGGGTGGTCAGACAGACACCTACTTCTTATTTCCCTGAAATTTCAAATTTTCATCAAATAGATTTTATTTTTTTGTAAATAAACCTAGTAATTTAGAAACTAAATTCAATTTGCTACAAATTCTATTCTTACATATTTTTGAAATAATATAGATGACTTATTCAAATTTTTATGTCAAGATTCCTAACTCTGATTTTTCTGAATTTTTTGCCACTTAAGGGTTTATTTTTTCCATGATGATCCTACACATACCCTTAACTAAGTTACATCTAAGATTTTAACCAAGCAAGTTTGATTCAAGAATGCTAAGATTTCACAAGAGAATTATCAAGAACATTTTAAGAGAATTTTCAGGGCATTGAAGGGTTAAATTATTGAATTTTATTGCAACAATCAAGATTCCATTATCATGTCAAAGTCATGTTGCATCATGCATGTTGTTTTAGCTAATATGGTGATGTAGAGTTCAAGATCTATTCAAGCATATCAAAGGCATTCTTTCAAATCATGTTTTATGATCAAGATTCACATCCATTGAAGATACTTCATGCTAGTTGTAGATTTGAAATCCAAGGTTTAATCAAGGTTTGGTGAGTGGTGACATTGCATTTTTCAAATGTTCATCATTCCCTTCATTCTATTTCATTTCATTACAAATTTTAAATAATCAAACAATATTTGACCAAGGAAAACCCCCACCACCAGAAACAACATTTTTCTCCTCTTATGTTTGTGTTTGCATGTTTTAGGTGGAAGATCCTTTGAACAGAAAAATTCAAAAAAATTGTAAAGTTTTCAAAGCAGAAAGGAAAGTTGTCATCTCATGGGAACTCTTTTATAGAATTTATTTTTTACTGTTCGACAATGAAAATTGGGAATCTGGGAGTGCAGACACAGTATAAGAGAACCCAAAAAGGATTTTTATAGAGCCCTATCCAGGACCCATTCACCATAGGGCGAATTAGTCCTTAGTTAGCTTCAAAAAGTCACTTTTGGTGATTGGTATACATTATTCTCCCCTTTCCAGATCTGCCTTTTGATTGTTGTTTCCATCAATTTTGAGTGCAGTCTTTCATTTGAATTTTATAGCTTGCATTTTGGAGTTTATTTGATGATTGTAATCTTTCTCCACAAAGTTCTATTTGACTCATATCCCTTGTACTACTAAAAAATGAATTTTTTAGATTCACACTTCGATTTGATTCTCCTTGAGGTTGATTGTCATTTCACTATGTGGATCTCATTTCCCAATAAATTGAGGAAAGATAAGACCCTTTTATCGCTCTTTGGATCCACTTTTCCATTTAGGGACACCCCACCATATCCTAGTTTTTATCATTTCATTTTGGTGAACCTGAGTTTGATCATTGCATTTTCTAATTTGGGAACCCATTTGCACCCTCGATTTAGATCTTGTATTCATTTTCATTTCATTACATTGAATTGAGTCTCATTTAAGTTGTCTAGTTTGCATTTCACTTTGCATTTCATTTAAAGGTTTTATGATTGCATCTTTGCATTCTTTAAATCTGAAAAAATACAAAAAAAACTATCATTTTGAAATTGAATTACATAGCATTGCATTATCATTCATTTTCATTTGAAAATTGAAACAAAATTGTATATCAAATTATGGTTTATAGGTTGTCATTTTTTCACATTTTGCACTTGCATAGAAAATTAAAATTGTAATTCACTATTTCAAATCAAAATCTAGAAACCACTAAAATTAACAAAGAAATATGTTAAAATTTAAAAAAAAAACCCTCCCATAGGACTCTTTTCCCTTGGGTGAATGAGTCCCTGATCAGGGTCATTTCCCGATCTTCTGGGCATTAAAACATTCATTTCTACATTTTTTGTTGTTCTTAGATCTTTTTTGTTGTTTGTAGAATTTGTGTTTCTTCAATTTAGTCATATTTAGCTTCATTTGATAGAATTAGTGCATTGTTTGACTTCAAAATCACAGTTACAAGACATAATTTTTAGGTTTTTGCATAGTGTAATTAGAAAATTACCTTTTTTAGAATCTGAAAAATTGCATTTACATATTGCATTCTAGGTCATTGCATTACACTTTACCCTCTTTCCATTTTGGGTGTGTACACTAAGCTTGTGAAATCTTGTATGATCTTTACAACTTTGTGTCCTATTTGCAATACTATTGTGAGACATAGTTTGAGACTCATGTCATCCCATGATACACCATTTACCATGGATCTTGAGTTTTCTAACTCTTTCACTAATAGTGTTGATAATCAACCCTCTATGGATCACAACCTACATACTTCATTTCCATTGAATTCCTTACCTACTACCAATGTGCATTATGTTGATCATGCACCACAAGAAAAAATAAGAAGAATGGATGAAGGCCTAGAAAAGTTACAAGACTTTGTGCATACTGAAAACATTGACACTAGTATCATTCATACTTTAGATAATCTAAGGAAAATGCTTAAAAGTTCAAACACAAAATACAAATTTTCTCTAGCCTTGCTTTCATCCTTAATGATAAATTTAAGTATCAATAGAATGATAATATACATTCCTTAGTGTACTTTATTTAATCTAAACCTCGTAAGGGCCAAACCAAAAGTCCACTTGATATTGCTTTCTCACAACAAGACATACTTAAACATGCACTCAATGGTCATATTTACATAGCTGGAAGAATCAATGAAAAACCTACTAATGGAATATTAATTGATCCCATCTATGTAGAGAATGTGATCATTGAAGAATTCCTATTTGTGCATGAGCTTTATCAAGATATATATGACAAACTGAAAACATGGATAAAAACACATAATGGTTTTGCTTGCCATATCATTGGCTCAATACATCTCCTTCTAAATGTTGGACCAAAAACATTATATGTCTCATTCACCATGTGAAGTTAGGCTATTCATGGCTTCGCTCCATGAATTTCATCCTATCAGTTGTGCATAAATGTTTAAAATTTCCATTTGGCAATGTGATATTTACAGTGCATCATCATGGCTTTAATCCAGTTTCTTCCCATGGGAACCTTTCATTGGATTTATTTTGGCCTGATCCTATTGAATTTATCAGACCTTGTGAAGACTTATTTTTCAAATCCTATCAAAAGTTAAAGAAAAGCTTATAGTAGAATTATCCCTTTGAAATATGCCTCAACCCATGATTGAGCCACACATCCTTAACGAAGCCATGATCAAACATAAATCCATTCCAAATATCCAAGAGTAGGATATGAAAAATCCTCCACCCATTTCATATAAGAGACCACAAGATATTCAAAACAATCATGTCATGCCTCCTAAAATCAAACAAGTTTACAAAATTAAAGAGAAAGTGGTTGAATAACCTCCCATGGTTCCTTTTGTTCCTCTATTAAGGGAAGAAAAGAAGCCTATGGTTGAAAAACCCATTCCTACACAAACCCAACTTGAAAATAGGAGAAGAAATCAAAATGCTAGAGAGTATAGGCCTAGATGTCATACTATTGCTCATTTTTTGCAAGAGAAAGAAGAAAAAATAACATAGAAAATCAAAATACAAACTTATCTCCATCAAGGCATAATGTCTCTTTGCCCTCACCATAACATAAACATGAAAAAATCCCTATGAATATTATCATTCGACCTCATGTTCTGATTAATTTAGATGATGATATTGAAATTGCTAAGATGAATGAGGAAGTGCATAATGAATTAAATCAAAAAAATTCCTCTTCTATGAGCTTAAATGAAAATCCTACTAATAAGAGTGTTGAGCTTGGTGCATGTAATAGTTCAACACTTAATATTTTTCCTTTGGGTAGTTGTCCACCTTCCGTATATACTAATCAAGATTGGGATGTGGATGTCCTAGTATATGTTGACTTGCAGGTGCCTTACTAATATATTTTTTTCTTTTTTCTTTTCATGTTATTTGTGTGGTTGCATGTGCATAATGTGATCCCCCATACTGCTACTTTTGATGTATCTCTCTCTCTTTTTGTGCATTCCTCTATTTGTACCTAAATTCTTCTCTATGTTGTAAGCATTTTACCTCTTTTCATTTGTCTTGTGTTTTCCTATTGGGGATGACGCATGGTGTCAAGACATTTAGGTCTCTTCAATGTTGACCTGAAAGCATTTTTCTCTATTTTTTCTATCTATGTCTCATTCTTCCTATTCTATCAATGTTTGGGGAATGATGACGTTTCTGAGCTCTATAACAACATTATAGGAAATATATAATGAGCCCGAATCCATAGATCCCTTATGTGTTTTTGGGGGAAACCCCTACTTCCTTTTTCATGATGTGGCTTCATTTTGGAAACATATGACTCGGCACAAGGCTTTCTGAGTAAGCTCTCATGTGGGTATGTGTAGGATCATCATGGAAAAAATAGGCCCTTAAGTGGCAATGAAAATTCAAAAAAATCAGAGTTAGGCAACTTTCATAAAAATTTGAATAAGTTATCTATATTATTTCAAAAATATGTAAGCATAGAATCTATAGAAAACTAAATGTAGTTTCTAAAATACTAGATATATTTATTTTTTTTAAATCTATTTGGTGAAAATTTGAAATTTTAATGCAATAGTACTTCAATTTCAGGGAAAAAATAAGAAGTAGTCCTCTGTCTGACCACCCTAACCACAATAAAATGATAATATTTTTTAATAAGATTTTATATATAGGTAGAGGACTCATGTCCTGATGTGATACATATTTTTTTGTATTTTATTTCCAAGTAAATAATTAATTATGAATTTTTTATTACAACTTCTAAAAAATATAAAAACTTGTATGTCTAACCACCTTAACTTGGTCAAAAGTTCATGAAATTCAATTTTATTTTTTTTAGTCCTATAGTATGCAAAGCATAGAATGTGACGCATGTTTTTGATTCAAAAAATGTGATACAGTTTGAAATATATAGATGTTTTTCAATCAACCTATCAATTAGGACTTTAGTCGTAATTGAAATAGAAAACGAATAATAATTATTTATTAAATTCAAAATAAAGCATAATTTATATTGGTAGAAAGCTAAGAATCTCATTTAAGAACCCTTTTCATTTCATCAATTTAGGGTAAAAAAAATTCATCAGCCACATGGGCGAAGTCTAGGATAGCAAGGTAAGTTCTTAAACACGTTTTTTGTGTTGACTTCTTAGGATTGGCATGTCCTAGCCAAATTTTGAAGCAAACCCGAGGCTAATCCCTAGGTAGTAGGCTTTGTGTCAGACATATCAGATATTCGATTCAAATTGAATATCCGATCCAAATCGGATATCCGATTTGAATAGGATATCTGATTTTTTTTATATATAATTTAAAAAAATCTAATATAGTTTTCAATATATGATTTTTAAAATTTTAATAAATAATTTATAGTTTATTTTAATATATCTAGTTGATAATATACAATATATTTTATAATTCAATTAATCTATGATAATCTCTTACGGAATTATGTATAATATATAATATATTATACTATTATGTATAATATTTAAATATTGTTTATATATTCTAGGTAATGTATAAATACTTATATATATATTAAGTCAATATATAAAATATTATATAACTAATTAATATTACTAATATATTAAATATTTAAATATTCTCTCTTTCCCTCTCTCTCTCTCCCTCCCTGTCTCCCTCTCCCTCTCTCTCTCTCTCTCTCCCTCTCCCTCTCTCTCTCTCTCTCTCCTCCTCTTCCCCTCTTCCTCTCTACCTTCCCCCTAATTCTCTCTCCCTCTCTCAAACCCTTCCCCTCTTCCCCTCTCTCTTTCTCTCTCTCTCTCTCCCCTTCTCCCCTTCCCCTCTCCCTCCCCCCCTCTCTATACTCTCTCTCTCTCCTTCCCCTCCTTTCCTCTCCCTTCCCCCTCCTAATTCTCTCTCCCCTCCTTCCCCTCTCCCTTCTATATCAAATTGTCTCTCTGCCTTCCCCTCTCTCTCTCCCTTTCCCCCTCTTTCTCTCTCTCTCTCTCTCATCCTCTCCCTCTCTTTTCCCCGTTTCTCTGTCTCTTATCTCTCTCTCTATCTCCCCTTATTCCCCTCCTTCTCTTTCTCTCTCTCTCTCTCTCTCTCTCTCTCTCTCTCTCTCTCTCTCTCTCTAACTCTCTCCTCTCTCCTCTCTCTCTCTCTCTCTCTCTCTCTCTCTCTCTCTCCTCTCTCTCCCCTTCTTCCCCTCTCCCTCCCCTTCTTCCCGTCTTCCTCCCCATCCTAACTCTCTATCTCTCTCTCTCTCTCTAGTTCTTCCCCTCTCCCTTGGACCCCCTCCTAATTATCTCTCTCCCCCCTTCTTCCCCTCTTCCCCTCTCTCTCCTCTTCTTCCCCTCTTCCCCTCTCACTTCCCCCTCCTAATTCTCTATCTGTCTCTCTCCCCTTCTCCCCCTCTCCCTTCCCCCTCCTAATTCTCTCTCCTTCTCTCCCATTCTTCCCCTCTCCCTTCCCCCTCCTAATTCTCTCTCCTTCTCTCCCCTTCTTCCCCTCTCCCTCCCCACCCCTCTCACTCTCTCT
>CM021103.1:280951405-280980161 GCA_007115665.2 Sequoiadendron giganteum
TCTCTTTCTCTCTCCTCTTCCCCTCTTCCCCTCTCCCTTCCCCCCCTAATTCTCTCTCTCTCTCTCTCTCTCTCTCTCTCTCCCCTCCTCCCCTCTCCCTTCCCCTCCTAATTATCTCTCCCCTCCTTTCCCTCTCCATTTTGCCTCCAAATTCTCCGTCTATCTGTCTCTCTCACACACATTCTCTCTCTCTCTCTCTCTCTCTCTCCCTTCCCTCTCCTCCCTCTTCCTTCCTCCTCCTAATTATCTCCTCCTTCCCTCTCCTTAACTCAGAGATTCTCTCTCTCCTCTCCTTCCTTTTCCTTCCCCTATTTCTCTCTCGGCTCTATCCCACCTTTCCTCTCTCCTCTCCCTCTCCTCCCTCTATCTCCCTTCTTCCCTCCCTCTCTCTCTCCTCTCCCTTCTTTCCCCTTCCCTCGTCCTTCCCCTCCTAATTCTCTCCTCCTCTCTCTCTCCTTCTTCCCTCTTCCCTCTCCCTCCTAATTATCTCTCTCTCTCTCTCTCTCTCTCTCTCTCTCTCTCTCTCTCTCTCTCTCTCTCTCCTCTCTCTCTCTCCTTCTTCCCCTCTTCCCATCTCCTTCCTTCTTTCTTCTCTCTCTCTCTCTCTCTCTCTCTCTCTCTCTCTCTCTCTCTCTCTCTCTCTCTCTCTCTCTCTCTCTCTCTCTCTCTCTCTCTCCCTTTCCCTCTCTCTCTCTTTCTATCTCTTGTCCACCCTACACCTCCTAATTACTCTTGGGTTTATGTGTTCCACAAATTAGATATCTGTTTCAAATCGAATATCTGATTTGTGGCACCAAAATTTTACTACCACAATACACTTTTAAATTTTTTCAAATATTGCCCAACCCCAATTTTTTATACTTTTAAAAATCATATATCTGTTTCAAAATGGATATTTGATTTGTAAAAATTAGGCTTGGGCATTGCTATAGAGCAATGTGCTGACACCCAACCCAAAATAAAGTCAACTCGGGATTTCCGCATTTTTTGGCGAGTGAAAAACGCTACTTTTTTGTATTGCCACTTTTTGGCCCCTCATGATCCTGCACATGCCCATGTATTAGGATTAAACATTGGCTACTTTAAGGAAATTTCTCACAACAATGGTGTGACAATTTCCTTAAAGTGGTGGTATATATTGACAATATATTTCAACATTCTCATGTTTCATGGTGCGATTGTCTTTCTTCCTGTGAGGTTTCCTTTTCTTTGGTGGTGTCATTTGGTTTGATTTCCTCCAAGAGTGTGATATTTGTTAGAGTACAAATTTCCTCTTAGTGGTGTTGTGACACACTACATTCCCTAAGTTGTGAATCTTTTACTATCAACTTGTCCTCTCTTGGAGATATTAGGCATGGTGTTCCCCAAGAAGAAGACCTTACACGAACTAAGAAAAATCCCTTTGAACAAAAAATTACTTACACTATTGTTCATAAGTGTTTAGTATAATGAAACATGTTAACCTTGTGAAGCTTGAACCCTATTCAAGTCTATCTAGCATAACACACCTTTCTTTCCAATAGATCCTTTCCTTGTTCATAGGTTCTTAGCATAACTCATCTTGTTAAGCCCTATGGAGCACAAAACCTTCTCTTGTGGTGCCTTATTGAAGTTGTTAGGAGGATAGATTTGATATGGTATGGGAGGCTATTATGATTCTCTCATTTTCTACCCTTTGGGATACTCACCTAGTGGATAACATGATGTTTCGCTACCGCAGAGTGAGCACATAAAAAAAGGCTTAGATGTGTTCCACATCGATCAAACAATCTAGGCTTGATCTTCCTAGTCTTTGATGCTGAAGGATTGTGTATCTTTTTTATTGTTGGATACATATGTCTTGAATGTCTACTTTAGTGTGAGTTTGACATGTGTTCATACTCTCACTAAAGTGGGGGCTAAATGTAGTGTAGGAAAAGTATTCTATTTTCACTCTTAATTTGGGAATAAATAAAAATAAAATGAGCTAAATGATGCCTTAATTTAGTGTTGTAATATGTTTTATATGTTCACATTAATTTTAGGGCCTATTAATTAAAATGGAATTAATTGTGCCTTATTTCTGGTTTTGAAAAGTGTACCTCTACACTTTCACACCAATCGAGAGCTTTATTAATTAGTTAAGGTTAATTATTCCTTAATTTTCCCCTTTAATTCAAATCCAAGCCTAATTAATTACAATTTTTGAAAAGGAAACCTGACATTCGGAAATTCGATAGCATATTGTTTAACATTGAGCAATGTGTGTCCTAGGTAAGTGACCTAGGACCCATTCTCCATAGGGTGAATGGGTCCTCACATAAGCCTAGAACCTAAATCTAAAATATGTTTTTGGAAGTTTTTCAATGATTTCAAATGTGTATTCACATATTGTCTTGTGTTATTTGAATTTTGAGAATTAGTGTTAACATATGTATAAATAAGAATTTATTTCACTAAGTTTCATCTAAGATTTTAAACTAGCAATTTTGATTCACGATTTCACAAGAGCATTATCAAGAGAACTTTTAGGGAATTCAAGGGTAGAATTATTGAATATTATTGAAGAAATCAATATTCCATTATCATGTCAAAGTCATGTTGCATAATGCATGTTATTTGAGCTAATATTGTGATGTAGAGTTCAAGATGTATTCAAGCATATCAAAGGAATTATTTCAAATCAAGTCTTATGATAAAGATTCACATCCATTGAAGCCACTTTATGCTAGTTTTAGATTTGCAATCCAAGGTCTAATCAAGGTTTGGTGAGTGGTGAAAAATTACATTGTTCATTCATCATTCCCTTCATGCTATTTCATTTCAATACAAAGTTTAAATACTCAAATGGGGTTTGACCAAGATAAACCCCCAATCAATGAAAGAAACAATTTTCTCCTCTTGTGTTTGTGTTTGTAGGTTTTAGGTGAGAGATCCTTCAAAGAGAAAAATTGAAGAAAGTTGCAAGGAAAATTTTCATCTCATGGAAACTCTTCTACGGGATTTATTTTTGTTGTTCGACAATGAAAATCAAGAATCTCAAAGTGCAGACACAACAAAAGAGAATCCAGAAAGGATTTTTATAGAGCCCTAGCCAAGACCCATTCTCAATAGGCCGAATGAGTCCTTAGTGAGTTGGTACACATTATTCTCCCATTCTCCAAGACCCATTATTATGAGCCATAGCCAAGACCCATTCTTCATAGGCCAAATGAGTCCTTAATGAGCTAGTACACACTTTTGGTGACTAGTACACATTATTCTCCCATTTCCCGATCTTCCTTTTGATTGTTGTTTCCATCAGTTTTGAGTACAATATTTCATTTGTATTTCATAGCTTGGATTTTGGAGTTTATTTAATGATTTTAATATTTCTCCCCAAAGTGTTATGTCACTCATATCCCTATCCTATAAAAAAGAGAAATTTATAGATTCACACTTTGATTTGATTCTCCTTGAGGTTGATTGTCATTTCATTGTGTGGATCTCATTTTCTAATGAATTGAGGAAAGATGGGACCCTTTTGTCCCTCTTTGGATCTATTTTTTCATCATTTCAATAAGAGATCAAGATAGATGGTTAAAGAGGCCTCCCAAAAAGTAGATTCCTCCATTGCTTCATTGAAAGAGGCATTAGTATAACACTATCATAGTCCCTCATTAATTCTAAGATAATCAGAAGGCCAACTAAAATAAATAGTGTGCAAGAAAAGTAGAGATGTACAAGAAACTGAAAAAGGGTGTGGGCTAGGGTGCACATAACTGAGGTGATAATCATGAGGATCCACAACTATGATGCCAAATCAAGGCTCTACACAACCCATATTACAATGTATATTTTAGTGTAAGTACAAATTTCCTAAATTACCTCCATGTGGAACACAAGTTCAATTTTGTGGTACTTTATATATGAGTGCATTTACACACTTATAATTTGTTTATGAGTTCTACAAAGTTTATGTCATGAGGTGGATTAAGAAGACACATGTCTTACAAACCTCAAAAAATGAAAAAAACTAAAAAACATAATCCCCCTTGATTATATATACCTCCTACTTATTTTGGCACTTTATGGAAGGAGTGATTTATAAATAGTCCAAATGGGCCCATTGGAAGCATTACAAAAACAAGCACTTTTGCAAAAAATGACACTCAATTTCAAGCTATCGAACAAAAGTTATTAAGATTTCAAATTTTTCACATTTACAAAATTGACTTAACCTTCTTCCACCAAATAATTAAAAAAAAGAGGAAAAAAATAGAGATTATTTTAAGCCCCCATGGGTTGGAAAGAACCAAGGGCTAAATACCTATGTGACTAATGGCTAAAGGTCACCATGGATTCCCCCACCTATTTACTTACATAAGCCCTAGTAAATTTATTGATGTCGATAAGTGGGCTAAAAAACTATCAATAGTGATTCTTATCCTCACCCCAAATTTGATACCCATCATAGATTTCCCCTTTAACTCATGCCTACACCCTTCCACCTATGGATTTGATTACAAATTTATCCCTTTTGGCCATTGATGTCAATTTATCCCTTCTTTTCATTGATTTCTCTCAAGCCACTCCCTTCTCTCTACAATTTTACCTCCTAATATCAAGGTTTTTCCTACACCAAATAAAGGGTAGTAGCTTTCACAGATAAATCATAGGTTTAATGAGGGTGGAAATGTCTTGCAATAATTTAGCACGCGACATGTGAGTAGAGTAACACCAAATGGAATAACATGTTATCCATGTGTGCATGGTCTAGGGTTGGGGCTCCTTTATAGTGACTTCTACCAAAAAAAAGCCTTGGGACATGGTGTTTAGGAGAAGAGAGGGGGGTGATCCCACAATGTTCCATTACAATTTCTGGGAGATTTTATTTTTTGCTAAAATCACATATTTTTAGAAAATATAATGGTTTAAGCCTTAAAAAGTTTCATTTGAAGGATTCAAATTGTAGAGGATTTGATCAAACCATCTTAGATCAAACCCCCTTGGATATAACCCCACTAGTTTTAAACCATGCCTATAATGGAATCTCCTTTACACCTATCAAAATGTTCATAAAAAACCACTTTTGATTTACCTTTTGGGGGATCAAATGAATTCATTTAAAATTTATTTTTTATAAGTATGTATTCCTTATTATTGTCTTCCCAAAAATTATAATTTCAAATAAATTTAATTTTATAATTATATATAGTTTTTATTTCTTGGGAATGTAGGTTATTAACTGAAAATCAAGCTCTTTGTTCTTCACATATGGAAAAATAGAAGATTATCAAAAAAAAAAAATTGAAAAATATTAGTGCACTAGATATTGAAGTCCTTGACCCAACAAAAAAAAAGAAAATTGAATTTCGATACATACAAAAAAAGGTTATGTGTTATACGGTTCACCTATTTCTGAATTGTAATTGGTTTGAATTTGAAACTTGATTAAGGAAAAAATATTATATTAAACACTATGAAACCAATTGGAAGCACTAGATATCATAGTTAAAAATATAAATTCAAAAAAAAATATAATTTTATCCTTCATGGAAAAAAAGTTATGTGTTATACGGTGAGCGTCACTCCTTAAAAATGATGTTTACTAAAAAAAACTAGTTTTCGAAGGAGATGGAAAAATAAGTGCAATTTGATTCCAAAAATTTTGAAAAAAAATATTTATCAAATCTATAGACAAAATTTCACAAATCACTAGTTTGCATCATCTTCAAATTCCTCACGGTTTAGCCGCTATAGGTGTCCGAAAGTGAAGATTTAGTTAGAAAAAAATAGTTTAGTGTCCAGTTTGACAAAAAATGGTAAACCAATATTGTGGGATCACCCAGGGTTGCATGGGATTCTGGCACATTCATTCAAAACCCTTCACAGTGATCAAACCCTTGATATGATGCAAATCCTTCTCCCAAATGCATTCTTTGTCCATTGACTCTTGATATTATTGCAAACAATTAGCAAAGAAGATAATGAAACTAACAAATACAATTGAGTTGAACCACCTTTGGCTTGAAAATACCTCTCCCTATGCTCTAATACCATATAAGAAACATGAAATTATTTAAATGAGAAACAAGCACATGTGAACAATGCAAATATTGTATTTAGATGATCCAAACTATAATGAGCACAAATCCTTGCATATATAGGCAAATAAGAGGAAATCCACCTATGATATGGATTGTCAAGTGCCCCATGATGTGGAAAAAATAAGTAGACAAGTGTCCTATAGGTGTCAACCTTAGGATCACTAGGAATGTGCAAACCAACAACCTATTTCACCAAGTCATCATACTTGATGTGAAGTGATGAGTGAACTTTCAGTGAGATCAAATGTCTTCCAACCTCAAAAAGGTAGCACATGAGCTTAATGGAATAACTTGGTAGCCTCTAGAGGTCTAAAGTTTTCAAATTCAATTAGAAAATATGTCTAAACTCATCAACCTAAGTTCACTAAAGTATAGTGAATAGATAAATTATTCACTCTAAGAGTATATATATATGTGTGTGTGTGTGTATGTATGTATTTATATGTATATAAATACATACATGTATATACATAAAAATAAATATATATACAAACATATATGTATATGTATATATAAACACACATATATAATATATATATTTATTTCTCTATTCATCTCTATGTCTCTTTATTCTTCTCTTTACCTCTCTCTATCTCACTTTGTCTCTCTCTCACCCACTTTTATCACTCTCCCTCCTTCTTTCTCTACCTCTATCTTTACTTCTCTACATATCTATCTCTTCTCCTTATCTCTATTTTTCTTTATTTATCCCTATCTTTTCCCACCTCTCTTCCCCTCTATATCTCTTATCTCTCTCTTTGTATTTATCTATCTCTCTTCCTCTCTCTATATAATTATTTCTCCCTTTCTATCTCTCTCTCCCTCCCTCTATCCCTCTTTATTTCTATATATCTCTCCCTCTTTTCTTATATTTCTTCATCTCCTACTATCTCTCTATTTAACTTTATCCCCCTCTTTTTCAATTTTCTTTTATGTCCTTTTGACTTTATGTCTCTCTTTCCCCTTCTCTCTTCCCAAATTTCTTTTTCTCTCTTATCCCCACCCTCTCCCTTCCTCTCATATTTTTGTCCTTCCTCTCTTATCTCTATATTTGAATGGCTCCTAACCTCTTATATTTGTCTCTCTCTTCCTCTCTATTTTTATCTTCCCTTCTATCTCTCTCACCATTGCTAACTCTCCGTTTTCTATCTCTTCATTTATCTCCCTCTTTTATCTATCTATATCCATTTATATCTCTTATCTCTATCTCTTGATCTATTTCTATTTCTATATATTCTCCTCTACCAATATCCATAAATTATATCTCTAGATCTCTCCCTCTTTATATCTCTCTCTCCCTATTTATATCTCTACCTCTTTAGATCTTTTTGTTACCCACATTCTCTCTTTCTCTTCTTTTTCCTATCTCTTTTTCTCACTCCCCTATTTGTTCACCCTTTCTCTCTAACACTTCATATTTCCTCTCTCTATCTTTTCCTCTCCCTCCCTCTCTATCTTCACAAATTTCTCTTGTTGTCACATGCTATATTTCTCCTTTTATATCTATATTCTCATATATGTCTCTCTTTGTTTCACATTATTTTTCTCTCTCTCTATCCATCTCTTTACATACATACATACATCGATATTGTACATACATACATAAATATTTATAAAACCTTCTCAGCCTATGAATCTCCCTCTTAATCTCTTCCACTCTCTCCCCTCTCTCTCAACCTATTTCTCTCTTCCTCTTTATCATCTTTCTCTCTTGTTTTCCACCCCTCTGTCACTCTATCTCTCTTTCTCACTTCATGTGTCTCTCTCCCTCCGTTTCATATCTCTTTTATTATCCCTCTTTATATTCTCTTACTTTATCTCTCTTTTCCCTCTCTTCTTCCATCTCTCCTCTTCTCTATTCTTTATCTCTATCTCTCTTCACATATCTCTACCACTTTCTTTCCTATTCTCTCTCTCCCAACCCATGAAATATGAGTTAATCTATTAGATTTCTTATTGCTTAATTTTGAATAATATTTTATAGAAATATCTAGAATATTTATTTATAGTTAATAATTTATATTATATAAAATATAATAACTAATTATAAATGTAAATATAATATATATTATATATAATTAAATATCAAATATATATAAATATTAAATATATAACATTTAGTATAAATATATGTTTTCATAATATAATATTATATTAAAAATATATATTAAATAATTTACATTAACTCGCATATATTATATAATAGAAACATATAATAGAAAAATATAATATGTACCATTAGAATATTTTTCCTTTTTCTAAACAATTTAATTATTTATCACTTTTGTATCATTCAAGGAATTAAATGATAGGTGAAGTCCCCTTGTGTATATTTGAAATATTTTTAATGGCCTTTGACATTTTTAATGTTATAACTATTTTTTTCCTAACAAAATAGTTTATACTAAATTATCAATTTTTAAATAAAAAATTTAAGCATATTTTCCATCAAAGTATTTTCTTCTAAATTAACCATTCGTTTCTATCAACATTTGTATTTTTTCATATCAAGATATATTATGTTAAAATCAACATTTTCAAATAATTCTTTCACTAATAGATTTGTTTGTCATATTTTAAGAATTAAAAAATATTTATAATAAAATAAGTAGACAAAAAATTGTAAAAAAAATATTTATGTCTTAATTTTCTACTACAATATTATCTCTATAATATTGTATTAATAAGACAAATTAAAAATTAAAAATGATATATATATTAAGAAGAATTTCAGATTTTCTTTGATTGACAATGAATAAATTACATTGAATGTCAAATAAATCACTAACAAGAATTGTCTTCTGAATTAAAACATCATTATATCAATTTAATAAAATTTCAATAAAATAAACCATCATATACAGAAAACCTATAAGAAAATGAATAAATAGATAACAAAAATATTTAAACTAAAAATAAATACTATCAAGAAAAAGAATGGAATCTATTCATATTATATGCACAACTAATTCCATTTATTTTTTAAATCTTATAACTAATATCATGAATAATCTTAATCGATATATTAAATATTTTATCATTACTTAATATTAAAAATTACATTATATAACGACTCATAATACAAAATTCCAATTTCGACATACATGATAATTTCACCACAAATATAAAATACTAAAATACAGAGTTCAACTTACTTCTTCACATAAACTCTTAAGAAAAAAGACCAGCTCCCACATACAAATTCACCACAAATATAGAGTCTACAGATACAGGTTTTCCTGAATCAGAAGACAGTGACTAGTTTCATTGAACTGCGACCCATTTTGTAATTTACCTCTACACATGGCTCATAACTTTCCTTGTCTGAGAGGTAAGTGACAATTGCAAGAGCATTGCTAGTGAGTTGCGAAAGATACTCCAGTTTTTCCTTCATGTTCTGCGGCATATCCACATCCAAATCACAGAAGCCTTCACCGCAAGTGTCGAGATTAGTTAAGGTCGCGCTGAGCCATGTCCTCACATCACCTGCATTCTGAGTCCAATTCGGATCTGCCAATACTAAGAGAGAATCATTAAGCTGATCCACCGTTTCACCCAACACTTCCATGCAATCTCCAAGGGGGTTGCAGCTAGCCGAGCAGGTTCTGCTGAGATTCTGAATAAAATCATTTACACTCTGTGCCTCCTTAAGGCTCACTTCTACTGCAATTCTCCCAAATTCCCACAAGTTTGCCTGCTCAGCTCCCGGATATGCCGACAAAGACGAAATAGATACATCGACAAAACGGGTTTCGTTGGAGAGGCATTCGACGACATCTGGAGATCGAATCCCCGCAAGCCCAGTTTCTTGATGCTGTTGTTGGGCAATTATGAGACGAAGGAATGCAGTGCCCACGTAAACAACGACAATGGAATACATAACAGAGAAAGGAACCTGGTGGACTCTCCAGGGCAGCGCGACTCCACTTTTGTGGGAGCTCTTGATATTCTTCATATCTACTTGTCTGCAAAAACACACTAAGCCTGAAATTTCTGAGTTGCAAGAGAAACAAGTAGAGAGTCCCATTCATATATGCCAATCGGGAAATGCATTTAGAAAAAAACAAACGTACGCATGCCTTGTGTTTTGTTTTGATTAATTTTGTGCACGTTACGGCTTTTGTGTTGTTTTAAATGTGCAACTATCTAAAATGACTCGATGAAGCAAAAAAGACTACTATTTTAAATGAGAACAGTAGAATGACAAAGTTTAATGGTTTTTATCACATTTGATTGTGTGATGAGTTAAATTTTGAATGAAATTATAATATAATTTATTATAATATTTGGTGTTATTTTCTTTTAATTTTCTTTAATATATGGTTAAGTCAATATAGGAATTAAATTAGATGTAGGGTATAGAAGATATGTATAGTAATTATACATTTAAATATTATTATCTTTTTGTTGCTGTTATATTTAACTATTTGAATAATGATTTTATAGGGTGAATGTGAATTTTGTTATTGTTGTTGTAGTGGATAATACTATTCAAGTCATTCAATATAATCAGCTTGCTTGCCACTAATTTGAGAATTTAAAAAATTGTATGCAATGACGGTCTTCACAATTATCAATAGATAGGAAAACATCCTCATTTTTATTTTATATTCATAACCCAAAATAATTTAAAGTATATTGTTTTTCAAATTCTTTCTAGGTAGGACACCTAATAGCCATATGCTAGAATTCAATGAAAAATGATCACATATAATGCTTAGCAATTGAAATTTTTAATTGCTAATTAGAGTAAGATGTGAATACATTAGTTCCATTATATAGTAAATGTCATGTCAAATTGACATAATCTAACCCTTTCTTTAATATTTTGTATCAAATAACCAAATTGTGTGTATATATGTGTTAATATACTTAGCTCACTTACTTTCATATCAAAAACTATGAGATATGTATAAAAGTTCTAAATAATTTGGAACCTAAAAAAAATTGATCTAAAAATTATTTAACAAGTCAATTTGTAGACATATTATTTGAACTTAAGCCTTGCTCCATTTTCAATTGAATGTTTGTATTCAACATAGCTTTTTTTGGTCCACATCTCTCTAGACCTAAGCTTTCTTGAATTTTCTTACATTATGAATCTTGGTTGAACTTTTGAGTTCATTTAGGAATGTAATTATGGCACTATTTTTGGCTTAAGGGCCATAATGAATATTTTGGTATCAAGTTCAAATATTTTTTATAATTGCTTAAATAAAAATGTATCACCTTAGTTATTTATTAATTTTAAAGTGTAGTTGTGAAGTGGCCTAGTTAGGAGCTAATTAACAAAGTTCTATGAACAAGCTTGATGTAATAAAATTTGAGTTAACAATTTGTGTGTTTTACATACATGCATTCGAAGGTTATTCTATTAAGAGATATAGTTAATGATTGTAAGTAATAAAATTACTATGCATACATGAGATCCAAATGCTAGTTTCATTATAAATACTATAATTTTAAATTGAAAAAAAGAGAGTAGGAATTGGAATCTATTTCTTATGTTATTAACATTGTTTGTAATGCTTTGCCACTTGTAATAAATGGGGATTCCTCCTAAATAATGTTGTGCTTGTTGTGTTTAGAGTTCAACCACACAACATCTCTTAATATAATATGAGTAACATTTTCTTGATCAAGTTAAATTAAACTATCATGGAAGGAAGAAGTTCAAATACATGTATATGAGTGTGTTGTGAGGGTAGCAATCGTAAGCAAGCCTCATCTTTCTTTGGGATGTTGGTATAATGATTTTAACATTCTTGACTATTATTTGAAAAATAATCTAATTTCTATGTGAATTATTTTATGGATTTGACACTAGCTATAGTTGTAAATGTTATGCATTGTATTTTGGTGTCCCCAATGTTTATTTTAGTATTATTTAATAAGAGTCCTTGGAATTTATGTATTAAAACTTTTCAATCCATCACTAGGAGGGGTTCCTTATAATTGCCATATGTCACATCTCTTAAAGATATATTTTTGGTTTTCCTTATCCCATGTTGGGTCATTGCAATTATCAAATTATTCTTCCACGTACATTGTTGAGTCTAAGGCATTAGAAATAATATAAAAATAGTGATGGGTTCCCCTAATAATCGATTGAGAAGGCTAACATCAATTCATATGTTTTCTCTTATCATCACCAATTGGCCTCTACCTGGGAGCACCTCTTGTTACAATTACTCATTATCAATATCCCTAGTTTTTTTCGTTATCTATGCTAAGTGACACTAGATATCACTAGAAATTTTAGTATTTTTGGCATCTTCATATCATGCAATATGGCTATATTGTTCATGGAAAATAAATGTATGGAGAGAAAAAATTATTATCATTATGTTCTAATCACTTATTTATTTTTATAGTTCATTAGTGTTTCCCAATAATTTTGAATTAGTTTTTTGCTGCATACATTTTGTAGGATAACAAAAAAATCTATTTAGATATCTTTTTTTCTTTATTTTTAAAATATTATTTCTAATGTGACAATTATAACTTTTTTTTTCCATAACATCATTATACTTGAGCATGATCTACATACTATTTTATCCATGACAATTGGTAGTAAGGAATGGTTTCCAAATGAGGATTATGGAAACACCATCAAAGAGTTATTTTTAGGGGTAGGAAAATGCCTCACATAAATAGTTATCTATTTTTAGTAGTAGATTTATGCTTACAAAGCTCATTTTGTCAATGGTGATGTATTATGTCTTTTGCATTACCTTTTGAAAATAGTTCTATTGATTTTCATTTTAAGGGTTATCTCTTTTATTAGATATAGAACTACTACATGAATACATATCAATGGAAAAGTTGAATAACTCACACCAAGAGCCCATTCATTCTAGGACTACATCTGAATATGAGATGATGGATAGCATCAAGTCTTTGGAAAATAAATAGGCTATGAGGAAGATTAGTATTTACAAGGAAAAGGTTGTTAATTTTGGAAGAAGTTAATCTTTCCTTTGTTGGGAAAAAATATTTTTTTCCTCTTTCCTATCTTGGATAACATGTTTTGATAGCTCTTTTTTAGGTAGGAGCAATGGTAACATCGAGATCTTTATCCAATTATTATTATATAGTTCTATAGCCATTGTGTTTGTATGATGATGGATATTGGAGGAATAATGTGATAACCATTTGTTTTAATTTTTAAGTCCCTTTTTATTATGTTATGGAGCAAAAATGGAGTGTATTTTGATAGCGTTGATTGTGATTTATATCATATTTTCCTTTGTGATGTTTTGGAAGGATGAAATTTTGTTACCCCTATTAATTAAGCTCAATTTTTTTTTTTGAATGTTTTGATAGTTGTAAATTTTATTCATTCATACTTAGAATAATATTATGGACATGTTATACATTGCTCTGAATTTTTTTGCTCCATCTCCTACAACTTCTTAGACTATTCTTGTTCTCCATAGCATTTTTTTCCTATTCTTATCAAAACCTTTTTTTTTTTTAATGAAAGAAAATAATTTAGTAGTATTTGTACACATGGACATATAAAAGGTTAACTCAAACATTTCCATCAAAAAGACAAAATTGAAAAGTTAGAGTATTTATTGAACCACATCCTCCACACTAAAGTAAGACACACGCCATTTATTATCTCTCAAAAGAGTTAAAGAGGTATTCCCTTTATTTAAGTGCTAAAGGAAATAAATATATTGACATTGGAATCGATAAGAATCTTTAAAAAGGGAAGAAAACAAGTTAGGAATATTTGTACACATAAGCATGCGAAAAAGGTTAATTCAAACACTTTGAGAAAAAAAAAAAATTGGGGAGTTTGATTCTTTATTGGCCCCATCATCCACTAAAGCAAGATACATGTCATTTATTAGATCTAAAAAGAGTTGAAGAGATATTCTCTTTATTGAAATGCTATTAATTGTTGAAGACAATGAAGATATTCACATTGACATTAACATCAACATCAATAAACACTAAAATATGTAATAGAACTGAGAATAGATTTATAATTTATTTGTAAAAATGATGACAAGCAGGATACCTAATTTTTCTCTAAACTCTTCACTAACTAAATCTTATTTAATTTTAATTTCAATCAAAATAAAGTTGAATCAAAGTCAAAAATGTTTTTTCACCTAGGTATTTGTATTATTAAGCATTAAAACAACTCAACTCAAACTTTTTTTTCAAAAATAAATAAATAAAATGTTGTGCATTTGATTCATCCACACTACAACCATAGAGTATGTGTGTTTAGAAAAGCTTTAATCAAGAACAATCTTCAATTGTTTATGTAACACCCAGAAGCCAATGCTTTCCTTTGAAATAGGACATAGTAAAAGTTATGTTGGAATTGGAGATGAGGTTGCATTTACCACGGGATGTTGAGTTGTGAAAAATAATCTTATGCCTTTCAAAAAAGGTTTGGATTTTAGATGAAATTTTGTCTCATCAAATTTATGAAGCTTCTAGGAAAGCCGTATTGAAATCAAATATGTGTAACTGACATGAAGTTGAGTTGCGAAGAGTAATCTTATGCCTTTCAGAAAAGGTGGGCACTATAGACAAAATTATCTTATTAAATTTATGAAGCTTTGTGAAAGTTGTATACAAATCAAATATGTGTAAGCCACATGAAGTTAAGCTGCAAATAATAATCTTATGTCTTTCAAAAACGGTGGGCACTATAGATGAAATTTTGTCTTATCAAATTTATGAAGCTTTTGTGAAAGACGTATCCAAATCAAATATGTGCGATTAATATATTATGCCTTTCACAAAAGGTAGGCACTACAAATGAAATTTTGTCTCATCATATTTTTGAAGCTTTGGTGAAAGTCCTATCCAAATCTAATATGTGTAAGAAATGTGAAGTTGAGTTGCAAAGAACAATCTGATGCCTTTCAAAAAAGGTGGGTACTATAGATAAAATTTGTCTCATCAAATTTATGAAGCTTTTGTGAAAGTTGTATCCAAATCAAATATGTGTAAGCAATGTGAATTTGAGCTTCGAAGAACAATTTTATGTCTTTCAGAAAAGGTGGGATTTACAAAAAAAAAAATTCTTAAGTTTTGGTGAAATTTGTATCCAAATCAAATATGTGTAAGCAACATAAATTGAACAGTGAAAAGAAAGCTGTATTGAAATATGTATAAGCAACATGAGGTTGAGCTTCAGAAAAGGTGGGCACTACGGATGAAATTTTGTCGCGAAAAATTTGCTTATTGTCTGTGTTGGAATTTATTGTTCTCCCGAGCCTCTGCTCATCCGTCAGACCTCCTATAGCCCTTCACCTACCCATTAGGAGCCTTTATGTTTTGGGGATCCTCCTTACAGGTCCTGACAACTCTAGAATTGAATGAGGTAGCTGATTTTGAAATTAGCATTTACTCTGGTAGGTAATTTTGGTTTTTTTGAGAGGGAATATTTGTTTAGAAAACAAGGATTGAAGGTGCCCAGTTTATTCTGTTAGTTGAGAAGAATTCATAGAAGAAGATTACAACAGAAAACTATGAGAGGAACATTCTCTGTGAGCTCCTTGTAGCTCCTAGACAACAGTAGTTGTTTGTTATTTGTAAGAGCATTGATTGCTCCAGGTCAAGCTCTGTGTAGCTCTTGATAGTGAGCTATTGATAGCTCCTGATCATTACCAGTCTGGTTGAGAAACTTCTGATCACTCCCATAAAATTGTAATAGTTTATTTTTTGTTTTGTCATTTCCAGTTGATTAATAGAGAATCGAAGTTGCATGTCTCCCTTGTGTTTCCGCATTTGAGATTTGGGTATTTCCAACTTGACTGGAAAATAGAGCAGCAACTCTGTGTTTGCATTTTGTGCCTGTTCTTTATTTAAAGAGTTTCACCTGGTTCTAGAGCTTGTTGTATTTTGACAATAAGAAATCTCTTATTTCTTTACATGGTATCAGAGCTATAGGCCCCATTTCCTTGCGATTTTGGGCATTTTGTTTTTTCTAGGTGTTGAGTTTTTGTTGTAGGAGACATGGCTGGAGATGAAGCAAAGAGTTGGTAGCAACGACCATCCTTTAATGGAAAAAACTATGATGTTTGGGCTAAGAAGATGAATACCATCATGGTGGCCAATGATTTGTGGTACTTTCTCATAAATGGGTTCGTGGATGTCACTGACCCAGCTACATTTGTAGCTCTCACAAACAACCAGAAGACCCAGTTGAAGGAGCATAGAAAGAAGGATACAAAAGATTTGAATTTGATTGAAGTAGACTTGAGAGAGGCATTTTTCCTAGAATAGCAGCAGCTGAGTATGCAAAAGAAGCTTGGGAAATCCTTCAAATTGGATACAAAGGGACTGATAAAGTCAAATTTATGAAGCTCCAATTACTTCGAAGAGAGTTCGAGGTTATTGAGATGAAGGAAAGTGAGTCTATTCCAAACTTTCAAACAAGGTTCTCCAGTTTGTTAAACCAGTTGAGAACGAATGTAGGAGTAGAAGATTGTTGAAAAGCTCCTCAGATGTCTACCCACGAGGTATGATCCACTTGTCATAGCTATTGAAGCAGTGAAGGACCTTTCTACTTTGACAATGGATGAGTTAATGGGTTCTCTCCATACCCATGAGAAATGCCTAAAAAGGTATACTAATTCTTCCCAAGAGCAATATTTCAAAGCTCAATTGAATGCAAGAGGTAGGGGTAGAGGTAGAAATGGCTCCCGAAGAGGTAGAGGCAGATCTGGACAAGGAAATGGTAGAGGAGAAAGATCGGGATGAGCAAGCAGCCAAGAGGGAGCAAGCATCTCTCAGAACAACTCCCAAAGAGGCATGAAGAACAACAGTTCGAGTGGGAGAAGTGACAAGAGCAACATTGAGTGCTACTATTGTCACAAGTTTGGGCACTATGCTAGTGAGTGCTGGAAAAATTATTGAAATCAGTCAAGACATAATGGAAATGTAGCTAATTCAAATGTGGTTGAAGGCAACCAGTCCATAGCCTTCATCATGTGCAATGTTGGTGAAGAAGGCAGCTCCGAAGTTTGGTATTTGGATAGCAGTTGCAGCAACCACATGAGTGGTAATGAAAGTCTTTTTTCTTTCATTGATAAAAATGTTAAATTAGAAATTATATTGGGGAACAATGGAGTAGTTCCTATGAAGGGAAACAGATCTATTATGATCCACACCAAGCAAGGTGAAAAGAAGGAGGTCTAGAATGTGTTCTTTGCACCAGGGTTAAAGCATAACCTCATGAGTGTAGGACAACTAATCCAGAATGGCTACAAAGTATTGATGGAGAAAGGAAAATGTGTCATTTATGACAAGAATGAGAGGACAAAGGTGTTTGCAGGAATACAAATGACAAAGAACCGAATGTTTTTCGTTGAATATTGAGACATGATTCCCATCTCAGTTCGTTGCTACACCTCTCATGGATTGAAAATGTATAGTAGTACAACATGCAGCCCTCAAGAGCACCATTGAAGACCCCTCAAAGCTATGGCATCTTAGGTATGGAAATTTAGGCTATGTTGGTTTAAGTCTTTTATCCAAAAGCAAGATGGTCGATAGTTTTCCAAGGATAGTAGAGCCTAATGTTAGATGTGAGGCTTGCATTTTGGGCAAGCAACATAGGCGACCCTTTCAATCCAGCAACTCTACAAGGGAAAGAGCACCATTGGATCTAGTGCACATGGATTTGGTAGGCCCTATACAAATTACATCCATTGGTAATAGAAATTTTTTTATGACTTTTATTGATGATTTTAGCCATAAGACATGGGTCTATTTTTTGCAGCATAAGTCTGATGCATTTGATAATTTTTTATTGTTTAAATCCCAGACTGAAAAAGAGAGTGGAAATTTCATCAAAGTCCTAAGTTCAGATAGAGGAGGAGAGTATACCTCCAATTGTTTATATGAATTTTTGCAGGAAAAATGGAATAAAAGGAGCTTATAGCCAGTTATACTCTGCAGAAAATTGGAGTGGCTGAAAGGAAAAATAGGACCATCATGGAGATGGCAAGAAGCATGTTGAAAGCAAAAGGACTCCCTACATAATATTAGGTAGAGGCTATAGCAACAACTATACATTTGATTAATAGAAGTTCAACAAAGGTGGTTTGTGAAAAAATACCTCAAGAGGCATGGAAAAAATGAATATGGGTGGTTGAACACTTGAGAGTGTTCGGTTGTGTGGTTTATGCACACGTTCCTAGAGAAAAAAGGAAAAAATTGGATGAGAAGGGTGAAAAGTGCACTTTAACGGGCTACAGTGAAGAGTCCAAAGCCTATAGGTTGTACCACCTGGTCACCATGAAAATTATCATTAGTAGAGATGTGGTGTTTTTAGAAGATCAATCATGGGATGGGATGAAAGATTTTGATAGCTCTCGACAACTCTTGATAGTGCAAAGTGATGAAGAAGATGAAGATGAAGATCAACAAGATCCTGCAGCAACAAAAACTGATGGCTCCTAATGGCTCCTGACAGCTCTTGATCAGAGCAAACAAAAAGGGAAGCAGCCAAAGATAGTCAAAGGATTGGCTCCTGATAGCTCCCGACAAGCTCCTGACAGCTTTAGACAAGCTCCTGATAGCTCCCGATGAGCTCCCGACAGCTCTCGACAGCTCCAAAATCAACCTGTTCAGTAGAGTAGCAACTACATTGAAATTTCAGACTGTACTCTCACCTCCTTAATGCTAAGAAAGATGAAGATTCTAAGGAATATCTACCAAAATGAAAGGTATGGTGAGGAATTTGATGAGAGTGTGAATTTTGCACTATTTTCTCACAATTATCCAATTTATTTTGAAGTTGTAAAGGAGGATAAATGGTGTGAAGCCATGGGCGAGGAAATAGATGCATTAGAAAGAAACAATACATGGGAGCATATTGACTTGCCTCCAAACAAGCAAGCTATTGGAGTAAAATGGGTCTATAATTCCAAGAGAAATGTCGAAGGAAGAATAGATTGGCACAAGGCAAGATTAGTTTTCAAGGGGTACAAACAAAAATTTGGAAGAGACTATGATGAGACATTTTCCCTTGTTGCTAGGATGGAGACTATGCGGGGAGTTATTTCTATTGCTACCCAACACAAATGGAAGGTATTTCAAATGGATGTGAAGTTTTCCTTCCTTAATGGAGAATTAAAAGAAGAAGTTTATGTGGAGCAACCTTTTGGATATGAAGTTATAGGCCAAGAACACAAGCTGTATAGGCTGAAGAAGGCATTTTGTGGGCTGAAGAAAGCTCCACGGGCATGGTACAATAAGATTGAATCATATTTGATGAGCAATGGCTTTAGCAAAAGTGATGGTGAGCCCACTCTCTACATCAAGACAACAAATGGTAATATTTTAATTGTTGTCTTATATGTAGATGATTTAGTTTTTACTGAGGATGATGATTTCCTCATTGTTGATTTTAAAGAGGCCATGAAAAGAGAATTTGAAATGACAAATTTAGGTCTCTAAAAGTATTTTCTAGGCATAGAAGTAAAACAAATGCATGATTGTATTTTTATCTCTCAAGAAAAAATGCAAATGAGATCTTGAAGAGATTTAGGATTATTGAGAGTAATCCTACCCCAACACCAACAACCATAGGTGTAAAGTTGAGCAAAGAAGATTGCAGCAGCAATGTGGATCCAACCCTGTATAAAAGTTTGGTTGGAAGCTTGATGTATTTGACAGCAAGTAGGTCAGATATAATGCATGGAGTGATTCTGATTTCTAGATTCATGGAGACTCCAAGAGACACCCATTGGAAAGTGGGTAAGAGGATCCTGAGGTATGTGAATGGTACCAAAGGATATGACGCATTGTACACAACATCATAAGAATATGAGTTGGTTGGATACACTGACAATGATTGTGCAGGAAGTATGGATGATAGGAATAGCACCTCAAGCTATGTATTTCATTTAGGTTTGGGTGCTATCTCATGGGCTTCCAAGAAGCAACCTGTAGTTTCCCTATCAACAGTTGAAGCTGAGTATATAGAAGCAAATGCAGTAGCATGTCAAGCTATTTGGCCAAGAAGAATCTTGGAAGATTTGAGAGAAGAACAAAAGGATGGAACCATGATCTTTTGTGTCAATGTTTCATCAATAGCCTTGACGAAAAATCATGTGTTTTATGGAAGAAGCAAGCACGTTGAAATCAAGTATCATTTCATTCATGAAAATGGTGAAATTAGAATGGAATTTTGTAGGTCTGAGCAAGAGCTAGCAAACATATTCACCAAGCCTTTGAGCAAGGATAGTTTTGAGTGCCTAAGAGGCAAACTAAGCATTGTTGATTTGGATCAGGATTGATCTTGTAGTATTGTTAGCTTAGGACAAAGGAGGAGTGTTGGAATTTATTGTTCTCCTGAGGCTCTGCTCATCCATCAGACCCCCTGCAACCCTTCACCTAGCCATTAGGAGCCTTTATGTTCCGGGGATCCTCTTTGCAGGTCCTGGCAGCTCTCGAAATGAATGAGGTAGCTAATTTTGAAATTGGCATTTACTGTGGTGGGTAATTTCAATTTTTTGAGAGGGAATGCTTGTTTAGACAAAAAGGATTGAAGGTAGTTTATTCTATCAATTGAGAAGAAGTCAGAGAAGAAGATTGCAGTAGTAGATTGTGAGAAGAACATTCTATGTGAGCTCCTTGTAGCTCTTGAACATAAGTAGTTGTTGTTTATTTGTAAGAGTAGTGATTGCTCCAAGTCAAGCTCTTTGTAGCTCTTGACAGTGAGCTCTTGATAGCTCTTGATCATTACCAACCTAGTTGAGTAGCTTTTGATTGCTCCTAGAAAGTTGTAATAGTTTATTTTTAGTTTTTTGTTTTGTTTTGTCATTTCCAATTGATTAATAGAGAATCAAAGTTGCATGTCTCCCTTATTTAACCGCATTTGAGATTTGGGTATTTCCAGCTTCAATAAAAAATAGAGTAGCAACTTTGTGTTTGCATTTTTTGTATTCTTTGTATAAAGAGTTTGACATGGTATCAGAGCTTGCTATATTTTGATAGTAAGAAATCTCTAATTTCTTTATAGTCTAGTTCATGATCCTTTGGTTGTACCTGTAGAGAAAACACTTTCTCACATAAGAATGAGCAACACTTGAGAATCTATTCATTTCGTAAGGAAAATCGACGGTCTTTTCCGAAAAAGACTTATAGGACAATTCATAATGTGGGCCATAATATTTGGCCGCTTCACCAGTGTTTGTCAGTTGACATACCGTGTGATCATATCAATCACCGTATATGAATGCAACCAATCAAGCTTCATTTTTTAAAAGACAAACAATGCACATATTGAAAATCATAGAGCAAAATCTTATTTTTGAAGAGTTTTAGTTTTCTACGCTCAAACTCATCACATAATTTCTTTCTAATTTTATTTATAGTCAAGTATACCATATAAACTATTTGATCACATAAAATAAAAGGATAATGTCTAATGGAATATGATTACTACACATACAAAAGATGGATATTTCATCCAAATCATTAGAGTCAATCTCTTTTATCATCAATCTTCGTAGTTTATTGTCTCACTTAATATGATTTACAAATTTTGATGATAGAGATAAATTTAATCATTAGGGTTTCAGTATCAACATCTCTGATCATTTATATTGATGGTAATAGTGTCCCATGAATACGATTATTATAGACATGCTTAAATTTAGACAATTGACATTTTAATGTGTTTTACAAACTTTAATAATTGAGACAAATCTAAGCACCTTACATTCTTTGAATTTCAACATTAGACTAATTATCATCAATCTCATTGGATGAGAACATGACATGAAACATGATAATTACAAACACACTTACATGCAAACCAATGACAATCTAATGTATTTTGCAAGCTTCAACAACTTATATCAATTCAATTGTCCTACATTATTAAGATACCCTCTCATTCCTTCTTCCCCACATCTTTCTTTATAGTTTTTTTATATAATATATCTTATTAAATTATAAAATCATATATTTATATTAATTATCTTATAATTTCTAAATTTAGATATATATTTATTTATTAAATTACACATTTATTTAATATATAAATTCTATATTATAATTATTACATTCTATAGAATATACATTATTCGTGATAAATAGAATATGTTGTATAATTAATTTAATAATGCCTATAATAATAAAAAATCATAAATAATGATACTTACTAAAAATATGGCTTTGGAGGTTATTTATTATCATGACATCCAAGGTAGATTTTGTATGTGAACTATGTCTACATAAATAATCAAGCTCGGTTCCATCTCCTACACGAATTTCTCTCTCCTATCTTTCTATTTGCTTCCCATCAAAGTAGCTATTTCGCTAATCACTTACTAAACAAGATTAAACATTTTATTATCTACATGTAACAATGTTGTTCCCTCATGATAACTTTGGGTTCTATCCACTTTTGCATCAAGCTGGCATAGTTGACCTAACCTCTTTGTCTTGTAGGAATGCATTAATGAATAGTTATTGTTGAGTCTTATAGAGGCAATGGAATGTTTTATAGTTTGAATTATCAATATGAGTGTTGGTACAAGATGAACTGCTAATTGTAATGGAGTGAATTTGCACCCCTTAATAAAATTCCCCTTTCACATACCCCCGCCTTAGAAAACCAATTCTAAAGGTTAAATTCCACATCACCTACCTTCCTTCCATACACTTGGAATTTGTCCTATGTGTCGGTGAGAGAAATTTTTTTGGGGATGTAAGCACAACATGCAGATGTCTGCATGGTGGTTTTTCATCCCTGATGGATTCCTACATCCAAAGTTGGTAGAGGCATTACACACTTGATTGGGGTCAAATTGTAACATCCATCTTCGACCAACTAAACCGAAACCAGTTTATTCCTTCCCATTCCACCTTCACAAACATTCTTTGTTCATCCATTTGATTCTCTCAGCAGTTACTCTATTTTCTTCACATCCTCACACTCTCAAGCAACATTCTAGAATTCTATTGTGAGCATTGTAACAACTTTGAAGCTCCATCAAATCCACATTGCAAGTGTGAGGCCATAGAAATGTGGGGTTGGAGTCCTGTGAGACGTCCATTCATCACCACTGTAGTTGTGGTGACTTTGCCAAGTCCATTCCTTGCATTCTCCCTCCATTGGCTAGTGATATTTTGGGTGGAGGTGGGAAAGCTTCACTCCTCTGCTTTGTGATTTGATAGAGTAGCATAGTATTGTTTTGTAGTGTTCAACAATATTTATTTTCTACTTTCTTTATCACATATTCTACTTTGTTGCTTTCTAGTTGTCTGTGGAGGTGGAAACACCAAAAAAAGGGTATGACTGAGGTAGACCCCTATATATCCCCAACAATTTTCCCCTTCTTATTTGTGTGTAGGTGGACATACATGTGGAGCTAGCTAGCAAACTAGCACTTTTGTGAGTTGATATTTATCACCTTAGCCTTTATCCACTTGATCCATTATTTACACATTTAAGTTTTGTACCTTATTATTTTATCCTTTTCGTTAAAGTCAATTAGTTAGGTTGTTTAGTCAATTTTTGGGCATACAGACTCCATCCTGCTAGAGAGATTCCAGTGCACCACGTTGTCATCCTAGAATCGTGCTACCATACTCAAACATAGAGTTGTCTAAGGTGTAGTATTGAATCCAAAAACTAGTTGACCTAGCCCTAAAAAAACTTCTAGATCTATAGAGTGATAGAAGCACATCATAGTGTTCTTCATTCTTGACCTCCATCTCAAAACACCCTTTAGAGTGGGGTAAGTTAGAGTAGCCCTCTGCTCTCAACTCTCAGTGACCTAGAGCCTTGACATGGTTGGTCCCCCTCTCTTAAATTTTTGGTGATCCCGACATGAACAACATTTTTATGTTTGTTTATGTTGACACTTTTTCGTCCATGATTAGTGATCGCCATGAACCTGAGTGTTGTGAAGGTTTATGAGCATCATTACCCTATCTATGAATTTTGGCTACGTGGTTAGAAGAAGTGCGACACTATCCAATGGATAAGACCAAGGTAACTGTTGGTTTCTCTATAGGCCTTTATGCCAGATCTTCTATTGGTCTATCTACCCAACAATAATTATTGAGGGGTGAGGTAGGATTCTTCAATGAATCCAGCCACGTCCCCACTCCTCCAACCTCTTCTACACCATCATCAATAGATGAGCATGAAGTTGTTCATATTCCTTCTAAATATATTTCTACCCTAAGAAAAGCGTTGGGTGACTTGGAGAATTTTATTAGAAAGAGACCCAAAGATAGCTAGAGTCACTCAAGTTATTAGTGAAATAAAATATATGGTTCCAGGAAAAGATCAAAGGGGAATAGAACTCCTCACTAGTCTCACTAGTATGACTGAAGCATTTTCCCTTCCAAGTAACACTAATTTTATACAAGGGGCCACCCCCCAAGGCCATGAGATTAAAAAGGAGTGTCGATGCCTACCACACCCATGTATATGACAGAAATAGTCCATCGATCAACATCTCCTCTACCTCCAAGACGTACAAAACTATCAAAATAAATAAAATACCCTTAGGTTTTAGCTTCACCATTCCTATCACCTATAGTGTTGGAGGTTTAAGTGGGATGAGTGGTGGAGGCTTTGGTAGTGGTGGTGGCTTTAGCAATGAGGGTGGTGTTGGTAGAGGTGGCTCTAGTGGAGTCCATGGTGGTGGTTTCAGTAGCGAAGGTGGCTCAAGTGGAATCCTTGCTAGTGGTGGTGGCCACGATGGCTGCCTTGGAGGTGGTTCTAGTGGTGGTTCTAGAGGAGGTTCCACTAGACCTTTGTCATCCCAAGACCCTATTCTGAATTCTCTTCTTCAAAATATGGGTAAGATGCAAAACTAGTTGGTGAGTCTCTCCTAGGCCTCTACCCAGCCTATCTTCCAACCCTTCTTCCGACATAGCCCATTATTGATAATAATCATAATTACTCCCTTCCCACAAGGAATGGAGATTCCCAAATTTAAGAGGTATGGCAGTAAAGGGGACCCACAAATCTATGTTTCCACCTTTAATGCCATGTGCATAGAATTCTTCCATCATGACATGTTGATAGAAAAATCATTTCCTTGATCTCTTAGGGATACAACACTTGAGTGGTACTATTCCTTACTCGAAAATTTATTTTCTCATTTGATCAACTTGTAAATCAATTTCTCCAATAGTTCCAAGCCAACATTAGACCAAAGATATCCTTTTCGGATATTGTTTGATGCAAGCAGGAGAACAATGAGAAAATTACTTATTTCATAGCATAATACCAAGCACTCTTTTCAAATATATCGTACTTGCTGCCTGATTCTAACATGTAGGAGGTGTTCATAGGGAACCTGCAGAGACCATGGCAGGAAATTTTTTCTCTTATGTAATACACTTCTTTCACACATCTGTTTGTTGTGTTAAGAGAGTATCAATAACGGTAGTTTAGTTTTGGGGATCCTCCTTGCGCTCCCATTCGGAAGGAAAATATATTGTTTCAATCTTTGGAAAAGGTAAGGTTGTTGTGAATGTAGTAGCTGCAATGAATGATAATGGCCTCAGACACAACAAAAAGTTCACAAAGTTAGAAAAATCTTATTCTTCCATCTTCTAAAGGATAAGATCATAACTTTGGAGAACCCTAGACCTCTCAAGGAACCCTATCCTAATTGGTATGATGCAAATTCCCTTTGTAAGTACCATCGAATTAATGAACACGATACTAAACATTGTATGCGTTTGCATCACAAGATACATGATTGCATCGAGGATGGTACTATTTGTCTCAATGGGAGTAAGCAAAATGAAAATAAGTTAGTGGAAAAAGAAAATATTGAGCTGTAGATATACACTAACCTGCTTTCATCTCATTTTGGTAACTTAATTATTGATCCCTTTGATTTTACCACTCATCCTTTGACGTACATTAACATGGTCATGACTACTTCTCCGCACAACCTATGACTAGTTCACTAGATGTGACATTCACCTCACAGGATATTCCTTTGAACAAAAATCCCTCTCCCCTCTACATTCTCACTCGCCTCAATGGCAACATTATGATAGGGTCTTAGTTGACCCCACGAGTTGAGTGAATGTCATTATAGACGAGACAATGTGGTTGAATTCCTTATAGAGGGAGGAGTATGAATAAAAAAGGTCTACCATCGGTAGACACAATGGCCTTTCTCTCAAGCCATGTGGCTCAATAACTTTGTCCATCCTAGTTGGACCTAGGGCCCTGGACATAATATTTGACGTTATTCTAGAATTCGATCTATTCAGGGTGAAGTTAGGAATTCCCTGGCTAGCTTCCATGAACATAATCACTTTCTTTATCCACAAGTGCTTGAAATTCTCCCACAAAGGTGTTGTGCACATGGGTATGAGCACAAAGTTATGTCCCACTTTCAGCCAACTTATCAGCAAAAGTGAATTTATGTATTTTTAACTAAAAAATAATTTTAGTCAAACATATGATCTTGTAAGATTTATTCTAGCTAAGTTATATACATCCACAATTTTTCCAACTAATTTTTTTGGCTAAATGCATATTTAGCACCACTTTGAGTCCAATTTACCATAAAAATAAAATTATTTGAAAAACTTGATGTTTCAACAACTTCTACTTGTGTAAAAAGCATTTTTTCTAAAATATAAAAAAACTTTTTGTAGGTCTATAAGTTTATTTTTCAAAAAGGGTAAGTGCATAGATCTATGACACAATAGATTGGCTCTTAAAATGCCACTTTTTTTTTTAAATCAGCAAAATTTGATTTGCATGAGAAAGTGAAGATAGTTACGCTCAAAATTTCAAGATGTAGCAAGAACAAAAGTTGAAGTGCTCCAAATCTAGTTTCTAAGCTACTATTTTTTTTTTGAAATTAATGAAGATTAAGGGTCTCAAAAAGCGGGAAACAATTCTTGGTTTTATGAAGAAAAACAACATAGCGCCTGAGGGCTCCCCCCTTTCTCATTAACTTTTTTTTAGAATTTCAAAAATCCCAACAGTGAGAAATTAGTTAACACCATGTATTTTATTCTAGTTCTTTCAGATAGATTTTTTAATGAATATATAATATTTTATGAATTTTTAAAATGGACACATCCTGAAAAGCTAAAATTTGAGCGTGCTCCCCCCTAAATATTTTGAAAACTAATCAAAAATTAATTTTTTTACATCATGTGTAGAATGGAGTCCAGCTTCAAAACATGTAATTTGTTTCACATTTTGATGAACAAGTAAAAATCTATCCTAAAACTAGCACATGTTGGTTTTTGACCAAAAATGGAGGCATTTACAATAGAAGCCATGGATCAAAACCTTAACTAAATAAAAATGAAAAAATAATTATATATTTAGATAGCAAAGAGAGAGGTTAATGTTATCACATTTTTTTTATAAACTTTCATTGAAATACATGCAAATGAGACGGGTAGCACGAATGAAAATATGAGGAAATTTGGCATCCTTTAAAAATATCACATCCTCTTCATGAAATGGTTGTCCAAACCTTTGGGTCGGATGCCCAATGCAAAATCCAACACATTGGGTTGGTATTTCCCAATGCAACCTATTTGGCACACACCCAATTTGGCATGCACCAAATGGGTTGCTTCATTTATGACTTTTACAATGCATTTTTATTAACTCTTTGATTTTTTCTTTCTCTATCAGGGAAACTATATACATAAAATAAACATTTAAGTAGAAGTTGAAATTTACATATAGAAATTTACTTTCTTATAATTTAAGTAATATTTCATGTATATAGGCAAGATGTTTGAGATTGGTTTCAAATCTCTAGGAGTTATAATGCAAATTATAGTTTTTTGAAGATCTTAAAAAATTTAGACTTAGTCAAATTTGAGTAATCAGCATGTCAAATTTCAGTAATCAGGAGGTCAAATTTCAGTAATTAGGAGGTCAAATTTTATCTTTCTCTCTCTGTCTCTCATTTTCATCTCTTATTCTCTAGACCTCTCTCTCTCTCTCATTGTCACCATCCCTTTATCTGACAATATCTCCCTTGAGCTCAAGAACTACATCTCTACATGTCCATCTCTCACTCCTTCCCTCTCTAATATCTATCTCCCTCCCTCCTTCCCTCTCTACATTTCTCTATCTCCCCTCCCTCTCCTTTTATCTCTATATATCTCTCTCTACTCTCTATATCACCTCTCTATATACCTACCTATCCCTCTCTCCCTCTCTCTCCCCTCTTTCTCTCTCACTCTTCGATTCCCTCTCTCCCTCATTCCCTCTCTACTTTCTATCTCATCATTCTCTCTCTCCTTCCCTCTCTAGTTCTATCTATCTCACTTCTCTCTCCTTCCCTCCCAACCTCTCTAATTTTATCTATCTCCCCCTCTCTCTCCTTCCCTTTCTAATTCTCTCTATCTCACCTCTCTTTCTCCCCCTCTCTCTCTCCCTCTCTCTTCATTTCACCCACCTTTACTCTCTACTTCTCACTATCTAACCTATCCCTCTATACATCTTTCTCTCTCCCCCCTCATTCCCTCTCAATCTCTCCACCTTCCTCCTTACCTCTCTACTTTTCTCTTTATCTCTCTATAACCTATCTCACTTCTCTCTCTCCCCTTCCCTCTCTACTCTATTTCTCTCTATCTCACCTCCTCTCTCTTATCTCTCCTCTCTCTCTCCATCCCTACCTCTTCCTCCCTCTCTCCTTCCCTCTATGTACCTAGATCACTCTCTATTTTTG
>CM021103.1:280980261-281005865 GCA_007115665.2 Sequoiadendron giganteum
TGAGAAAATTTAGCAAATCCTATTAATTAACATGTCTAAAGTAGGCCTTTTGGCGAGCGCCAAATGTGATGAGTCATTTGGTGTGTGCCAAATGTGATGAGTCATTTGGCGAGCACCAAATGGCCTACTTTGCATAGAACTAGATTTTCGCTTTCTCTGTCAGGGAAACTGTATACATGAAATAAACTATAAAGTATAAGTTGACATTTACATATGGAAATTTACTTTCTTATACTTTAAGTTATATTTCATGTATATATAGGTAGGATTTTTGAGAGTGGTTTCAAATCTCTAAGAGTTATAATGCAAATTCTAGTTTTTGGAAGATCTTAAAAATTCCAGACTTAGTCAAATTTCAGTAATCAGCATGTCAAATTTCAGTAATCAAGAGGTCAAATTTTAGTACTCAAGAGGTCGAATTTCATCTATCTCACTCATTTTCATCTCTTATTCTCTAGACCTCTCTCTCTCACTATCTCCATCCCTTTATCTAACAATATCTTCCTTGAGCTCAAGAACTATGTCTCTACATGTCCATCTCTCTCTCCTTCCCTCTCAAATATCTATCTCCCTCCCTCCTTCCCTCTCTAAATTTCTCTCTCTCATCCCTCTCCTTTAATCTCTATATATCTCTCTCTACTCTCTATACCTACTTATCCCTCCCTCCCTCCCTCTCCTCTCTTTCTCTCTCTCTTTGCTTCCCTCGCTCTCTCCTCCCCTCTCTACTCTCTATCTTTGCATTCTCTCTCTCCTTCCCTCTGTAGTTCTCTCTATCTCACTTCTCTCTCCTTCCCTCCCTCCCTCTCTAGTTTTCTCTATCTCCCTCTCTCTCTCCCCTTCCCTTTATACCTCTCTTTATCTCACCTCTCTTTCTCCCCTCTCTCTCCCTCTCTCTTCCTTTCACCCACCTTTGCTCTCTACTTCTCTTTATCTAACCTATCCCTTTATACATATCTCTCTCCCCCCCTCCTTCCATCTCAATCTCTCCACCTTCCTCCTTATCTCTCTAATTTTAAGCTCCATCACACATCTCTATCACCTATCTCACTTCTCTCTTTCCCCTTCCCTCTCTATCTCACCCCTCCTCTCTCTTATCTCTCTCACCTCTGTCTCTCCATCCCTACCTCTTCCTCCCTCTCTCCTTCCCTCTATTTTTATCTTTATCTCCTCCTCCCTCTATCTACCTAGACCTCTCTCTCCATCCCTACCTCTCCCTATATCTCTCCTTTCATATCTACTTCTCTCTACCTAGTTTTCCCTCTATATCTATTTCTCTCTCCCTCCTTTCCTCCTCTCTCTCAATATCTCCACCTTCTTTCCCTCTCTAATTCTCTCTCTATCACCTCTCTCTATCTCTCTCCTCCATCTCTACTCTCTCTATCTCTCCCTCCCTCCCCCTCTTTCTATCTCTCCTCTCTCCCCTCCCCCTCTTTCTATATCTCTTTTCCCTCTCTCTACCTATATCTCTCTCCTTCTATCTATCTCAACTATCCATCTTTACCTATCCCTCCTCCTCTCTCTCTTCCACCAACATTCACTCTACATATCTCTGTCTAGCCTACCTCTATATACCTCATTTTCTCTCCCTCTCTCTTTCCCTCTCTCAATATATCTACCTTTCTCATTACGCCTCTACTTCTCTCTATCACCTCTCTCTCTCCCCCTTCCCTCTTTACTTTCTTTCTCTCTATCTCACCTCTCTCTCCATAAATATCCCTCCCTCCCTCCTCTCTCTCTATCTCACCTATCTCTCCCTCCCTCCCTACCTCTTCTTCCCTCTCTTCTCCCCTCTCTACTTCCCTTTATCTCGCCCTCCCTCTCCTTACCTACCTCTCTCCTCTTCTTCCCTCTCTTCTCCCCTCTCTACTTCCCTTTATCTCGCCCTCCCTCTCCTTACCTACCTCTCTCTCTCTCTATTGAATTCTCTCACCTCTCTCTCTAAATCTGTTTTTGTCCCTCGATCCCTACCTCTCCATCCTCTCTACTTCTCTATATATCACCTTCATCTCTCTACCTACCTCTCTCTCTCCATCCCTACCTCTCCCTCCATCTCTCCTTCCCTCTCCACTTCTCTCTATCTACCTATCCCTCTATACCTCATTCTCTCTCTCTCCCTTTTTTCCTCCTTCCCTCTCTCAATCTCTCCACCTTCATCCTTCTCTCTCTAGCTTATCCCCCCTTCCCCTCTCTCCTTCCATCTCTACTATGTCTCTATCTCAACTCTCTCTACCTATATATCTATCCCTCCCTTATCTTCCAATCTCCCATATCTCTCTCTCTCTCCCCCTCCTACCCCTCTCCCTCTCTCAGGTCTCTCTATCTCTCTCACTCACTCCCTTTATCTCTCTCCCCTCTACCCTTAGCCCTTAAACCCTAAACTCTTAAAAACCTCTACCCTCTACCATCAACCCTCTACCCTCTATCTCTCTCTCACTCCATCTCTCTCTCTCTCAAGTATCTCTCTCTCACTAACTCACTCACTCCTATTTTTCTCTACTCTACCCTTAGCCTTCTACCATTAATCCTTAAGCCCTTAAACCCTCTACCCTTTATCTCTCTCCCACTAGCTCCATCTCTCTCTAAAGACTCTCCCTCTTACCCCTTCTCCCTCTCACTCACTCCCTCTATCTCTCTCCCCTCTACCCTTAACCCTAAACCCTAAACCTTTAACCCTTAAACTCTAAACCCTTAAACCCTTAAACCCTCTACCCTCTATCTCTCTCCCACTCCATCCCTCCCTCCCTCTCTCTCTCTCTCAAGTTTCTCCCTCCTACCCCCTCTCCCCTCTATGATCTACCCTTTATCTCTCTCCAAATCCCTCACTCTCTATCTCACTAAAGACATCTATCTCTCTCCTCTACCCTTAACCCTAAACCCTAAACCCTAAACCCTTAACCCTTACACCCTAAACACTTAAACCCTCTACCCTCTCTCACTATCAAGTATCTCCCTCCTACCCCTATCCCTCTCTCAATTCTCTCTCTTAGTCACTCCCTCTATCTCTCTCACCTCTACCCTTAACCCTAAACACTAAACCCTAAACCCTAAACTATTAACCCTTAAACCCTCTACCCTCTCTCTCTCTCTCAACCCTCTCCCTCCTACACACTCTCCCTCTCTCAATTCTCTCTCTCACTCACTCACTCACTCTGATGTCTCTCCCCTCTTCCCTTATCTCTATACCCTTAAACCCTTAAACCCTCTACCCTTTATCTCTCTCCCACTCCCTCTCTTAGGTCTCTCTCACTCACTCACTCCCTCTCTCTCTCCCCCCTCTACCCTTAACCCTAAACCCTTAAACCTTCTACCCTCTACCCTTAACCCTCCCTCCCTCTATCTCTCTCTCTCTCTCAACCCTCTCCATCCTATCCCCTCTCGATCTTTCAGTTCTCTCTCTCTCTCAGTCACTCACTTTGTCTCTCTCCGCTACCATAACCCTAAGCCCATAAAATTCTCTACCCTCTAGTTGAGAGAGAGACCTGAGAATGGGAGAGGGTTCAAATAGAGAGAGGGAGGGAGGGTTCATGGTAGAGGGTAGATATTTTAAGGGTTAAGGGTTTAGGGTTCAATGTTAAGGGTAGAAGGTTAAGGGTTTAGAGATTTAGGGTTTAAGGGTTAAGGGTAGAGGGGAGAGAGATAGAGGGAGTGAGTGAGAGATACACCTGAGAGAGGGATAGGGGGTAGGAGGGAGATACCTAAGAGAGAGAGGGAGGAATGGTTAAGGGTAGAGGGTTTAAGTGTTTAGTGTTTAGGCTTAATGGTAGAGGGGAAAGATATATAGGGAGTGATTGAGAGAGAGAGACCTAAGAGAGGGAGAGGGGGTAGGATGGAGTGGTTTGAGAGAGAGAGGGGAAAGGAGGGAGTGGGAGAGAGATAGAGGGAGGGAGGGTTAAGGGCATAGGGTAGAGGGTTTAGGGTTAAGGGTAGATGATTAAGGGTTAATGGTAGAGGGGAGAGAGGTAGAGGGATTGAGTGAGTGAGAGAGGGAGAACTAAGAGGAGAGTTTGTAGGAGGGAGAGACTTGAGAGAGAGATGGAGGGAGTGACTAAGAGAGAGAGACCTAAGAGAGGGAGAGGGTGTAAGAGGGGGGTATTTGAGAGAGATAGAGATGGAGTGAGAGAGAGAGAGATGGTAGAGGGTTAATGGTATAGAGTTAGGGTTTAAGGGTTAAGGGTAGAGGTTAAAGGTTAAGGGTAGAGGGGAGATAAAAGATAGGGAGAGGGGATAGGAGGGAGAGACTTGAGAGATAAAGAGAGAGAGGGAGGGGAGATATAGAGACTCTCCCTCATCCCCCCCCTCTCTCTCTCAAGACTCCTTGTCCTACCCCCTCTCTCTCTTAGGTCTCTATCTCTCTCACTCACTCCCTCTATCTCTCTCTCCTCTATCCTTAACCCTAAAATATAAACTCTTATCCCTTAAACCCTAAACCATTAAATCATCTATCATCTACCCTTAACCCTCTACCCTCTATCTATCTCCCACTCCCTCCCTCACTCTCTCTCTATAAAGTCTCTCCCTCCTACCCCCTCTCCCTCTCTCAGGTATCTCTCTCACTCACTCAATCCTTTTATCTCTCTCCTCTACCATTAACCCTCTACCCTCTATCTCTCTCTCACTAACTTCCTCTATCTCTCTCCCCTATACCCTTAATCCCAAACCCCTAAACCCTTAAATACTCTACCATATACCCTCTATCTCTCTCCAAATCCCTCCCCACTCTCTCTCTCTCAAGTCCCTCCCTCCTATCCCCTCTACCTCTCTTAGGTCTCTCTCTCTCACTCAATCCCTCTATTTATCTCCCCTCTACCCTTAACCATAAACCCTTAATCCTTAAACCCTAAATCCTTAAACCTAAACCAGAAAAAATATAACACTTACGTAGGGAAAGAGGATTCTCGTTACTAAGCCCCTAGGTTTTCTCACCCTAGGAGTGCTTGGTGTGTAGGAATGGCTCTCTTTCTGTTTGGTGGTTATATTATTTTAGGAGCTTGCATTAAAAGGAATAATTGATTAATTAAGGTTGTGATATGTGTGTGTAGTGTGGCTGAATGAAACTAAAGCTAACTAAGAAATGTAAAAGAAAGAAAATATGAACTAAATTCAAACTAAACTATATGCCCTAAATTTATGATAAATAGAAAGTAAATTGGAGGATTTAGAACTTGTTTACCTAGACATGGAATTTTGTAGATGAGATGCCCTAGAATTCCTTGGAGATTGTCTGAAATCAGATACACTTACGCTAAGTTGGGCGACCTAGTCCTCTTATTGGGAAATTTTGTTGGACTGGGTTTCAAGGAAAAGGGTACCCAAAAATGAAAACCCCTTTTTCAAGCTTAGCACAAGGACAAGGTCACCAATAATGGTAACCTAGTCCTCTTTATTCTTTCTAAGGATTTAGGTTTTGATTTTGTGGGTCTCAATTGATACTTCCCTTTTTTGTAGCAGTCTATGTCTGAAACTCACAAAAATGGCTTGTAACTTGTCCTTTTGCTCCTTCTAGGGTTTGATGCTTTGATGTGACTTGAGTGGAATGTTTGTACTTTCTCCAAAACTTTTTACTTCACCAAATATGAATAAAACTTGTAAAACACATGCAAAGACCAAGAGAATATTGGGGTTAGGGAATAGGGGTTTGCCTAAGTCAAACCCCTTTGATGGTAACTAAACCCAAATGAGAAAAAAATAAAAGGAGATATGTGTTAGGTCTCAAAAACGTAGGTTTAACCCATGAGAGGCTACCAAGATCTCACAACATTATTGTCCAACTAACAAGACCAACCAGTATAGTTGAACCTTCTACTCTTAAGGCTCTGCTAAACCTAGGTGGGTGTACCTATATGAATGTTGCAGATTTTGAATTATGCTTCCTAGTTGACTAAACTATCCCCAAATAGAAATTTGATAGTGGATAGGTATGATCTAAATTTGGTATAAATTGTATATGCAATATCAAGGTAAAAATTAATATGTTTAGTTAAGATATGTAAATAAAATGGATGAAACCTAAAAGGATAGATAAGACCAGTGCCTTGTTGGGTAAAACGGAGTCAAGTGAAAGCCTTTAGATGAATGACTTCTATCTAGAAGAGATTCTAATTATTTGGCATATTATATTGGTTTATAACTTGTATAAACATGCAAGAATATAATTACCAAGCTCTTCTTAGAGATCCAAATGATACTCCCAGATTACTATAAATGACTTGAAGGATTCAATCTTTACTTGAAAGAACCAACCAAGCACACACAAATACAAAAAATGTGTATTGATAAAATGAAAATATACTTGATATGTCAATTTAAATAATAAATAAATATCAACCTTGGAGACAACTTGATAATATTTTTAATTCATTTAACAAATAATTGATACCAAAAGGGTGCCACAAATCAGGGTTTTTTCATTGATCCTTCAAATTTTCATAAATGCATCATGGTCCTTTGAAACATTCTAAAAATATTGTATTTCTTACTATCTACTTTATATCTATCTTCTTCTTACTACCCTCCTTCTTTAAAAAAAATGGATATATATATATCAACCACTTGAAAAGATGTGTCCTTTCAGAAATGTTTTTAAGCATGAAATACTAACAACATTAACATTAACTAAGGTCTGTTAAGCCATAAATGAACTTTCGACATGTGATATTTGTAGTCTCGGCACTCATGTTTGTCTGCATATCCTAATGCATTGTGGATCATGATCTCCATCATCACCATCCATTCATTTTTCTCGCATGCTTCTTCCAACATTGCATCTTTCGTAATGGTTGTCTTTAAAATCTCTTCGAGTATTAATTCACTTTCACTCTTCCATGAAACCATTTATTTTAATTTACCTCCATCATCAAAGAACATAGTCGATCCAATCTCAGTGCCCTCCATCAATTCCTGCACATCCTCTTGTAACTCCTCAAAAATTCCTTTGTGCTTATCCATAACACAATTAGCATCCTCAATCGTTGCATTATTAGAAGTATCCCGCTGTTTTATTTCCTCAAGTTTCTCTTGGATTCTATCATCCATTTTTTATGTTCTTTTATTGCATCAAAATACTATGAGTGTTTTCCCCAAAGTTTATTTAACCAAGTGGTTAAAATGGCCCGCCTCCATTTGATTACCGCTATAAGTGTATCCATTTTCCCTTGAGAATATGCAGTTGATCCCTCCCAATGGTCCTTCACCTATGAAATTTCACCTATAGTGAACATCCTTATTGGCCCTATTGTAGCATCCACTAAGTCCTTTAGACGCTCATTTTCTCTCAACATTCTTTCGCTATTTGTTTTGTACATTTCCTTTTCTCTGATCAATGCCTATATTTGGCCTTTATTTAATTTTGCTATACTAATCCCAATTTCTACTATTGCAACTAGATCAACCTCTCTAGCCCTCAAAGTCATGGCATATCCAAATGCTTTCTTAGTGTCAATAACAACTGACCTCTTATGAGGTGGATATAAAGCCCAAATCATCAATCTTTCTTCATTAGGATTATATCTTGACCCTGTATATACTTTTGTTACCTTTTCTATGCTCAACTTATGTGTAGTATTGTTGTCTTTCAGGAAACTATCAAAAACCAATGCAAAATTGAAATCTAATCCTGGGAAAATCATGAAACCAACCTTTTCCAACATTTCTCTCTCTTTCTTAGGGGTCATACTTTTCATCTCATTTTCTACATCATCTCTCAAATTCTTCAACAATTTCTCTTCATTTCCTTGTGTCACATTATCAACCAGTTCTCTTATCTCCTTTCCTTTTATTTTATAAATAAATTTTTTGAATTTTGAAGTTTTTACAAATTCATCACCCACTATAAAAGATCTATATTCTTCATGTCTTACATCTGTATCTACATTTTCCTCAATATTCATTTCTCTGGCAGAGTAAGTATAACCCTGAGTTCTTTTCCTTGATACTTTATCAGATGGATCTTGTGACATGTTAGCCCTTGATGCCTTTTCACTAGAGGAAAACATCTCCACATCCAATAAATCTTGATTATGTCGCTCAATCACCATCTCTGCCTCTTTTGCTTCCAAATTTCCTATCATATCATCAAACTAGTAGAACACATGATTATACCCTCCAAAGTTTATCCTCTGCTTAGCCGAGTGGATATACCCTTCTAGATCAAAAAATTTCCTCAATGGCCCTCTCTTCATATTGTATTGTAATAACCTATCAAGAATCAAGTTATATCCTTCCTTTCCTAACACAGTAAAGTCACCAAAGAATAATGTACTAGGCATAATACTTGCTTTCAAAAAGAGCTTAAATTCATTACACTAGAAAAATCCATCACCCTAACAATCTCTAAGTAGGCAATTCTATCTAGAACTATTCTAGGAAAGATAAATAGAGCATCTTCAAATCCATAGACCCTAATCATGGTTGCATTCTCTGGACAATACCAATCCCCCCAATTGTGGCTAATTGATCCATTAAAATCTCTAGGTCTGAGGAACCTTTTTATCTCATTAGATAAGGAATAATCACATGGATGATTGTAGAATTTATAAAAGGGTTTCACAAAGTACTCCTCAAAATGTACAAAACTAGAATTAGCAAACCTGCTATCCCAAACAACAATCCATGACTGAATAAGCAATGGCCTACCTTCTTTATCGACTTATGAAACTCTCAGCTCCTGGGGCCACAACCCTGATTCCTATCCAAAGTATAGCACCAAGTGCATCAACAATGAATAATTCCTAAGGTAGAGGACAGAGGCTCCATGTTTTATTGCCATCAACCCAGCGTCAAGTTCTTTAAACACATATGAAGCATAATCCCAAGGCTTGGAGTTATGATATTGAATATTTGCTGCAATCACCATAGGCACAATTTCCATATACTCTGGAACCTTCATTCCCAATACCTATCCCACCGAAAAATAGGTGTACTTCACATAAGGTTCAAAAAGATCCACAAGAAATGGTGGTCCCTCATTGTCCTCCATTGGAATCGGTTTTCCACCATGCCTAATTTTGTGCATGGGTAATCTCCAGCTATTATAAATGGTGTCCATTCTTTTGAATTCACTCTCGAGCTCTTCACTTACAATTTTTTCATTGCATATCCCTTCTAATTTAAAAACATCGCTTATAGCATTCTCTGACAAATGTACTAATGGATTCCTAGATAGATCACATATGGCCCTATATTTTGGATTATAATGACTAGCCAACATTTTCACTAATTTGACATCAATTAAGACATTAGGGCAAACCAGTTTACCTAAATTGAGCCTCCATGGGCTACATACTAGCTCAAAATGATTCCTTCGGTAGTAATGGAAATTGAACAATTCATATCCTCTAATTGGGGTTCAAACATCTCCAATGAACTTACATTTGTCATCTAATTTATCTACTTCAGCCCTAAGTTGTGCAAAGCATCTAGCCTTAGGTCTAGAACCGAGCAGCTGGTCTATGAGATCCTGGTTCAATTTTCACTTGGTGCCCTCCAAGTGAATTTTTGTTTTATGCTTTTTTCCCTTTGATTGACTAATCTCCCCATTTTTTCTACCTTTTGATTTCTCTAGACCAACGCTTTCCATTCTTTGAAATTTACAATATTCAAGGGATGAGAAACTTATTGTATTTCACCTAAAATTCCAATTTGAACGAATGCCCCAATCCTCTGCTTGTCCTTCTCCTCTTCCTTTCTACTAATTCTGCAAAAAAATGCCTTTAATTGAATTCACCTAGATTCACAAAATCTTTGACGTTTTCATGGCACCATTAATGTCTTGGTTGTGACACAAATTAAGTAGGCTCTTCAAAATTCTTGCTGTCACATCACGTAGCATATCGGCCAGATAATTTAAATATTTGGCCAATTATTTTGTTCAATGTTCACATATCTGCTAAGACATCTTTCAACTCCCCCATATCACAAGTCTCCCCGATAGTTTCAATTTAATTTTTGAATGTTGCCATGACTCCCACTGAAGCAAACCTATCTCCATGACTTAACGAATCGGGCCAATAGTTCTCTACCTTATTCTGAAGGTTCTTTGTCTCACTGAGATATTCCCTTTTGTCAACTCAAGCCACCGAGATAAAGCAATTGTCTGGATGATGGAATAACACTCGCTATGACCTTCCTTAGATCTCCCCACTGAGGTTTATCTTACTGATACATCCTTTCTTCGGCAAGACCATGCACACTATTCCCCCGAAAATTTTTAGCTCCATGCATGTTGTCATGCACCACCCTATCAGTATAACATGGGAGGTCAGTAAGACTCCCCAAACTCTTCTCGACATTATTTGTCTCATTCTCCTTTGCTTTATCGGCAAGACCGGTAAAGATTTCGGGGTGTCTTTCAGAAACTTACTCCGATGACACTTGTTTGGCCGATACATATTCTTTTGCTACAAGCGGTGGGATAAATATAATCTCGATATGACCTCACACCATCATGCTGATAGTCATTTTCCTACCGATAGAAGTTGTGAACCCATGTAGTCTTGACGTATGTTCTCATCGGTGTGACACAACTAGTTTCTTGCCAATATACTGGAGGAAATGAGCATTAATATTAGTGAGACCTACATCATCTTATGCCGATATGTTCCATATATCAAAAATTTTAGTGTTAGATAAAATTTATGTGATTATATGATAAAAATTTACCCAGATATTGGTGAGTATGCTATATGAGGAAAACTTTAGGACTCCTTGGGAAACTAATGAGCATGAATGGCCAATGAGATTTTTTCAAAATTTTACAATTCCAACAGTGGCTCCATCCAGGGATGAATGATTGTGAGATCATTGCAAGGATCCAGATCTCTGGGTGAGAAGACCAACCTTTATGGATGAAAGCAAGTGGAGATGAAAATGATCCTAAACTAATATACATGGAGAAAATTTAAATAAAGGAATCCCAGGATTGTCCATGTACTAGAAATTCCTGTACCCTTTATTTCCTATACTACTGTGCATGGAAAATTTATGAAAGGTTTTTTTAAGAGTTGTCCATGCACTAGCAACCCTTGATCCTCTGTAATTTTCAAGAGAAAAAGTTCTTTAGAAATTTCCCATGTATAGGCAACTCATGTCCTTCACCACTCATATTTTGCAAATAATATGAATCCTCTCCTTGTTTACCAACAAACAAAACGTCCCAACCACAAAGCTTCAAATTTCCCATGTTTTCCTTTCTCTTGGCACCTAGCATTCCACATCAATACCAGGTCATTCTCTTCAAATTTTATATTTTTTTCCTTTTTATCAAACAAATACTTCATTTGCATTTGCAACTTCATGTTCTAGTTTTGAGCTAGTCTTCTCATCTCATCAAGCTCTGGGAATTGTTCCATTCTCTCTTCCATCGGTTCAGCAACCTCTATGTCTTCCTAAAGGATAAATTTGTAATCTGGCAACAAATTTTGTAAAGGAATTCTAGCTTGTATTCCATATACTAGTTCAAATGGGGATTTTCCAATTGCCTTTTTGACAGTGATCCTATCAGCCCATATCTTTTTGCTTCCACCTAGCATTCTCCTTATGATTTTTAGAAGGATTTTGTTACTGGACTCTGCCTGGCCATTAGCTTGCGGGTGGTAAGGGGCGGAATAATAGATACTAATACCATGTGTACTGCAAAAGGTCTTAAACTCATCCGATCTGAACACATCTCATTGTTTGTGATTATTCTCAATGGTGTACCAAACCTAGTAATGATATTATCCATCAAAAAATTGATCACAAATTTACTTGTCACCTATTTGGTTGGGATTGCTTCTACCCAGTTTGTGAAGTAATTAGTGGCTACCATTATCCATCTATGTCCTCCACTTGATCTCTCTTGTATCTCCCCAATAAAATCAATCCCCCATTGATGAAAAGGGACTTCAATCTGCATAGTTCTAAGTGGTAAATCTCCTTGATATTTCATTTTTCCTGAAATTTTTTCACATGCTTCACACTTTCTTACATATGAAAAAGAATCATTAAAAACTTTTGGCCAGTAATAACCTACCCTGAGAATTTTATGTGCAGTTGTCTTTGTAGAATAATGGCCTCCATAGACCCCTTCATGAATTTCTATCAAAACATGATTAGCTTGTGACTCATGTAAACATAACATCAACATTCCATCCCTGTTCTTTAGAAATAAATCACCTTCTATGAATACATATTTAGATTCTTGTAGTTTCAAGATTCTTTTCTGGTTAGCACTAAATCCTTTAGGGTACTTCATGTTTATGAGGTAATACATGATGTCTATATACCAAGGTGTATACTCAATACTCACAATCACATTTCCTTCATCTTCCACTTGCAAATTTGATTTGCCTCAATATTTGCTTCTGCCATTAACTTTGCCAATCCTTGGCCTCTTATCAATTTAGTAATTTGTATTTCAATATCAAATTCCTGGATTTTGCTAATCCACTTGCATCTCTTCCCTGTTACTTCTGACTATGTTAAAATGTCTTTGATAGCTGTGTGAGGGACATAAGAAATCACTTTGGCTCCAAGATGATATGGTCTAAAAGCTTTTGTGGCTTTTACTAGTGCAAAGGCTTGTTTTTCCATTATGTCATATTTCAATTTTGATCCCTGCAATGATTTACTAAAAAAAGACATAGGTTTCTCATGACCATGCTCATTTTTTTGTAACATAACAGCAGCTATAGTGTGCAAGGAAGTGAATGATTTTTTTAAAAAAGGTTTTATGAAATCAGGATATTTGAGGATAGGGGCTTCCTTGATGGCTCTTTTAATGGATACAAATACTTCCAATGCTTTTGGAGTCCATTCAATTCTTTGTCCTTTCCTTAGCATTTTTGGTATGGGCTTAATAATTTTAGAAAAGTTAGAAACAAACCTCCTAACAAAGTTAATCTATCCAAAGAACGATTGGATGGCTTTGACAGTTTTAGGAATAGGAATCTTATCTATGGCTTCAACTCTCTCAGGATCTATTATAACTCCCTCCTTCAACACAATATGTCCTAAGATATTTCCCTCTATGATAGGAAAATGACATTTTTTAGGGTTCAAACTAATGCCATATTCTAAGGCTTTTATATATATTTTTTCCAGATGTTCTACATGATCTTCAACCCTTTTTGAGTAAGCAACAAGGTCATCTTGATATACTACCATTATAGCATTAATTAAGTCTGCAAATGCTAAGTCCATAGCTCTTTGAAAAGTCACTCCTGCATTTGTGAGACCAAACGACATTCCTAAATAAACATATGTTCCCCATGGAGTTGTAAAAGTTGTCTTGTATTGCTTAGATTCCCTGACTTTAACCTGATTATAACCAGAGAAACCATCCATCATAGATAGCAGCTCACACCCTATCACTTTGTGCAGTATAGCCTCCGTATTAGGTAGAGGGTAATTATCCTTGAGGGATGCCACATTTAAATTTCTGAAGTCCACACACAGTCTGATATCTTTGTTCTTCTTTCTCACAGGACCTAGGTTTGACACCCATGTTGAATGTCTGACCAGTTTAATGATACCCCCATCTCTAAGCTTTTCCAATTCCTCCTGCATCTTTGTTTCTAATTTAGGTTTAATAGGTCTTTGTTTTTTCCTGAACGGCTTTGCATCTAGTTTCAACAGGATTTCATGTTGAAATAGGTCTTCCCTATATGCCTTGAGATCTTCATAAGACCATGCAAATACATGTTTATATTTCCTTAGTAATGAGATCAACATTCTTCGAACTGTTGGGCTTATTTTCTTTCCAATATATAATTTTCTTGGTGCTAGTTTAGTCCCTAAATTTATTTCTTCAATATCTTCTTTCTTAACTGGTGTTTGTTTCATGAGGGATCGATCATTTCCATCATATACCCTCTCCAATGCTACTAGTCCTTTGGGGAGTTTATTAGTTCTAAGTTGGAAGACATTCTTCCCAAATATTGTCTACTCTCCATTTATTTCTTCTACAAAGGCATTAAAGTCAAATTCTTGGGCCTCATATTGGTCTATACAATGAAGAAACTTCAGGAGGTTAGTGTCCTCATCAAAAACCTGCCACCTATATATATTTTCAGGCACAACAGGTCTTGGTATGAACTCAATTTGAGACACTCCTTCCAATGTGATGTCAACCTTTTTTAGTGCTACATTGGCTAGGAAGTCTGCCATTATATTTTTCAACCGATCCACCCAATCAATGGAGAAAGCATCAAATAGCTCGAGTGTATCCCATATAGCATTCCTGTATTGTTTCAGTCTTTTGTTCTTTGCAACATATTTAGATCTGACCTGTGACACAACTAGCTCTGAGTCTCCAAAAAAAGTTAACAGTTTAATCGTGTGCTTGACTGCCATGTTCAAACTAGTTAACAAGGCTTCATATTCTGTCACATTGTTTGTACATTCAAATGCCAACAAAAATGAATATTTAAATGTAGTACCATCAAGAGATATGAAAACTACCCTAGCTCCATTACCTTCTTGGCTACATGCCCCATCAAATTACATTTTCCATACCCCTTTCTGATTTTCAGAAATATGCTTATCAATTGGGTCTTTGTTCACTAATTTGGGTTGTGATAAATCCACTCTAAAACTCCCCAAATCTACATCATAGAAGCAATTAAGTTGTTCCTGAGGAACACACTCAACAATTTGATTCATTCTTGGCTCCCTATATAACTTGACCATTTACTAGTATAGTGGCATATGATAAATAGAACTACACATTACCCCCTACTCCTATAGTCCATTATCTTGACAAAAGCATTCCAAACAGTAGAGGTGTGTCAATTACGGTTACATCAATATTGTAGGTAGCTTGGGGGTAGGTTGCTAATCTTACTTCCACATTCTTTATTATTCCTACAGTCGAAACATGCCTGCTATCCATGGCATAAAATTTACCTCCTTCTACATCTACTCACATACCAAGTTGTTTCATTACCCCTACTGGCATAATATTCATGGAAGAACTTGAATCTATCATGCAATTTCTTAATAACTTGCCACTTATGAGCAGGGTGGTAAAAAATGGGTCAATCTGTGTTGTATTCATTAAGCAAGCTTCTGGGATTTTTATTTCCTTCTTCTTGTTGGTGGTTCCGGGGATCTCTTTTTTTTCCAAGGTTTATATTTTAATTCCCCTTAGACATCAATTGAATGGAACCTTCCCTATATTCCTTAATTTTCATCATTTCAAGTAATGGGACAAATATTTTTAGTTGAGATAAGGTTTGCATGAAATCAAAAGATGTACCTTCAGTTCTGATCACCTTCTTTGAGTCTATCAATTCTCCTTTGCTTTCTTCCTTCTCCTCTTTGCAAGTTTGACTTGTATTTTGCTTCTCGATGGGGATTTCTTTACTTTCCTCTTTAGGAGCCCACTCCTGTTATTTTTTGTCAGGTTTCTTATCATCTATCTTTTTTAATGTCTCATTTGGTACCTTTTTATATTTTACAAATATTCCTCTTGGGACACCCTCATCTCTATTTACTGTTATGTTCGTCAACCGATATTTGTTTCTAGCTTCTTCCATTGCTGCAATAGTCAACCTCTCAATCTCTTCTTCACTTGGTCTCCTTATACTGTACCTATTAGTTTGACATGATGCAATAGGGGGATTTTGCTCATTTTCACTTTCTTCATGGTCCGAAAAGACCTATTGCTCTACCATATGAATATTGTATTTTTGATGGTCAACATCATACTCATATCCCTCCTCCTCTGAAGATGAATATTCCTACTTCAAATAAATAAGGGTGTTGGAAGTTAAATAGACATTCTTGTCTTCACCACCATCATTTTCCAATGTATCTTCTTTTGGTATTGTCTGAGCTATAACACAATGCTCCGGGGAATGTGGTGCGTAACACATTGGGCACCAAGGAATATTATCTACCATATACGCTCCTTTCCTTTTCAATGGATCATGTGTTTCTTTTTTTCTTGGTCTATCATTTACCGGCTTCCCATCCTTCAAGTTTGTATTATAAGGCATCTCATGTAACCCTGGTCTTCCATTCTTATATTTATTTTCTTGTCTATTAGGGGGAGCATATGGGGGATCCCTAGGGTTTTCCCTTTTATAAACCATCCCTGCAGCCTTCCTATTATTCTCAATTGTGAGTGCTGTCTTTTGGGCTTCAGCCAAATTCCTAGGATCTCTGTTCCTAAGCTCATATATTGTCTTGGGATCAAAAGCTTTCAAGTAGATCCTCAATGCAGTAGGGTTACCCAGCTTGGATCCATGAGATATCTTATTATGTAGCTTGGAAAACCTTTGATTAAAGTCATAAGCTGACTCATTTTGATGCTTTTGGATAGTTACCAACTCATGCAAAGAAAACTCTGATGCACATTGATTCCCATATTGCTAGATAAATTGCTCATAAAATATATGAATAGAATCAATGAATGTTGTCAATAAACTGTTAAACCAGCCTTTGGCATCCTCAATTAGTGACATCATAAATAATATTGTTTGTACATCCTCATATTGCATATCCAGATCTTGAATAATTGCTTTAAAGTTTCTCAGATGCTCCTCGGTTGTGACTGCACTACTTCCTGTGAATTCAGGGACTAGGTTTCTCCAATTGTTATCTAGAGGGTAAGGGTATATTTGGAATCTGGTCAAATCAAACTACCTAATCATGGTTGTATATTTTAGAGGAGGGTTTTGGCAATGGTGATGCTAGTACAATGGATTACTATTTGCCACATATTGCTAACCTTGTGGGGGTATGTGCTGCTAATAAGGAGGTGGTTCAACACCCTTATGTTGTGGTGGAGAATTTTGATGTCCACATTGGTTCCTTGGCTGATTCTAGTGGGCCTGTGGAGAATTTGATGGTCTCATATTATAATTTTTATGAGGGGGAATATATTTAGGTTAGTCAGCCATTGGCGTTTTAATCTGAGCCTTTTGCAACTTCAATTTCTCAAATTCTTTCATTGTCTAAATCCTTTGCTCATATTCTATCCTTAATCTTTCTACTTCTTGCCTCATGCATTCTAACTATGCATCTTCCTCATTTTGGGTCATGCGTTCATGATTTTCTTTAGACGCTTTTTCCTATTCAATTCCCTCCTCAAAAAGTGTTGCTCTCTATTCATATTCAAAAACTCTTCTTTTTTTAGCCTCAAAATCAATAATGAACTCATCATCCCTCTCATGTTTCATTTTCCAGAGGGGGTTTCTCTTCTCTTCTGGAGTGTGGAGTTCTTTAGATGGGTTGTTTTCATTTGTTAATGCGTCATATGATTTATGTGTTTCTACCTATGCTTTCTATGTTTTGTTTCTTGTTGATGGGCCTCGATCATCAAACAGTTTCTTGCCTTGATCATTTTTAGAATTCCACTTACTTTTATCATTAGGAGCATCATTATCTCTATATAAAGATCTTCTTCCTTGCATATTGTGAGAAATCATGATGGTCTAAACTCTAGGATGATTTCTCTCTGATTTGTATTTTATTGTATCAGTCTCAATGCTTTTGTTCATTCAGAGTCGCCACCCACTTTTTCTAAAAGTGAGAAAGATGTTATTATTTCACCTAGCGGAGTCAATTTTCAAATTTCTTTAATTATGATTCTCGTTTACTAACTTTATATGGAATGGTTGCCTACCACCAGACTTCTCTCAAGTTTCCCTAGTAGAGTCACCAATTTGTTAGGTCTCAAAAATGCAGGTTTGACCCATGAGAGGTTGCCATGTTCTCACAATGTTATTGGCCAACTAACAAGGCCAACCAGTATAGTTGAACCTTCTACTCTTAAGGCTCTGCTAAACCTAGGTGGGTGAACCTATATGAATACTGTAGATTTTGAATTATGCTTCCTACTTGACTAAACTATCCACAAATGGCAATTTGATAGTGGATAGGTATAATCTAAATTTGGTATAAATTGTATATGCAATATCAAGGTAAAAATTAATATGTTTAGTTAAGAGATGTAAATAAAATGGATGAAACTTAAAAGGATAAATAAGACTAGTGCCTTGTTAGGTAAAACAGAGTCAAGTGAAAGCCTTTAGATGAATGAATTCTATCTCGCACAGATTCTAATTATTTGGCATATGATATTATTTTATAACTCATATAAACATGCAAGAATATAATTACCAAGATCTTCTTAGAGATCCAAATGATACTTCTAGATTACTGTGAATGACTTGAAGGATTTAATCTTTACTTGAAAGAACCAGCCAATCACACCACACAAATATAGCAAATGTGTATTGATAAACTGAAAATATACTTGATATGTCAATTTAAATAACAAAGAAATATCAACCTTGGAGACAACTTGATAATATTTTCAATTAATTTAACAAATAATTGATACCAGAAGGGTGCCACAAAATCAGAGTTCTTTCATTGATCCTTCAAAACTTCATACATGCATCATGATCCTTTGAAACATTCTAAAAATATTGTATTTCTTACTATCTACTTTCTATCTATCTTCTTCTTACTACCCTCCTTATTTACAAAAAAATGGATATATATATATATATCAACTGCCTAAAAAGATGTATCCTTTCAGAAATGTTTTTAAGGATGAAATACTAACAAGATTAACATTAACTAAGCTCTGTTAAGCCATAAATGAACTCTCGACATGTGATCCATGTAGTCTCAGCTCTCATGTGTGTCTGCATATACTAATGCATTATGGATCATGATATCCATCATCACCATCAGTTTGTTTTGCTCACATGCTTCTTCCAACGTTGCATCTTTCGTAGTGGTTGTTTTTTAAAATCTCTTAGAGTATTAATTCACTTTTTCTCTTCCATGCAGCCATTTGTTTTAATTTACCTCCATCATCAAATAATGTAGTCAATCCATTCTTGGTGGCCTCCATCAATTCTTGCACATCCTCTTGTAACTCCTCAAAAAATTCTCTGTGCTTATCCATAACACGATTAGCATCCTCAATCGCTGCATTATCAGGAGTATCCCTCTATTTTATTTCCTCAAGTTTCTCTTGGATTCTGTCATCCATTATTTTATGTTCTTTTATTGCATCAAAATACTATGAGTGTTTTCCCCAAAGTTTATTTAACCAAGTGGTTAAAATGACCAGCCTCCTTTTGATTACTGTTGTAAGTGTGTCCATTTCCCCTTGAGAATATGCACTTGATCCCTCCCAATGGACCTTCACCTATGAACTTTCACCTTGAGTGAGCATCCTTGTTGGTCCTATTGTAGCATCCACTAAGTCCTTTAGATGCTCATTTTCTCTCAACATTCTTTCGCTATTTGTTTTGTACATTTCCTTTTCTCTGATCAATGCCTATATTTGGGCTTTATTCAATTTTTCTATATTAATCCCAATTTCTATTGTTGCAACTGGATCAGCCTCTCCAACCCTCAAAGTCATGAAATTTCCAAATTCTTTCTCAGTGTCAATGATAACTGACCTCTTATGAGGTAGATATAAAGCCCAAATCATCAATGTTTCTTCATCAGGATTATATCTTGACCCTGTATATACTTTTGTTACCTTTTCTATGTTGAGCTTATGTGTACTATTGTTGTCTTTCAGGAAACTATCAAAAACCAATACAGAATTGAGATCTAATGCTTGGAAAATCATGACACCAGCCTTTTCCAAAATTTCTTTCCCTTTCTTAGGGGTCATACTTGTCATATCCTTTTCTACATCATATCTCAAATTCTTCAACAATTTCTCTTCATTTCCTAGTGTCACATTATCAACCAGTTCTCTTATCTCCTTTCCTTTTTGCTTCTACATAAATGTTTTGAATTCTGAATTTTTTACAAATTCATCATCTGCTATAAAAGATCTATATTCTTCATGTCCTACATCTATATCTACATTTTCCTCAATATTCATTTCTATGGCAAAGTAAGTATAACCCTGAGTTCCTGTCCATGATACTTTACTAGATGGATCCTATGACATGTTAGCCCTTGATGCCTTTTCACTAGAGGACAACATCTCCACATCTAGCAACTCTTGATTATGTCACTCAATCACCATATTTGCCTCTTCTAATTCCAAATTTCTTATCATATCATCAAACTGGTAGGACACATGATGATACCCTCCAATGTTTATCCTCTACTTAGCCGAGTGGATATACCCTTCTGGATCAAATTTTTTCCTCAATGGCCCTCTCTTCATATTGTATTGTAATAACCTATCAAGAATCAGATTATATCCAACCTTTTCTAACACAGTAAAGTCACCAAATCATAACGTACTAGGCATAAAGGCCTTCTTTCCAAAAGAGCTTAAATTCATGACATTAGAAAAATCCATCTGCCTAACAATCTCTAAGTAGGCAATAATGTCTAGAACTATTCTAGGAAAGATAAATGGAGCATCTTCAAATCCATAGACCCTAATCATGGTCGCGTTCTCTAGACAATACCAATCCCCTCAATTGTGGCTGATTGGTCTATTAAAATCTCTAGGTCTGAGGAACCTTTTTATCTCATCAGATAAGGAATAATCACATGGATGATTGTAGAATTTATACTAGGGTTTTACAAAGTACTCCTCAAAATGTACAAAACTGGAATTAGCAAACTTGCTATCCCAAACAACAATTCATGACTGAATAGGTAATGGCCTACCTTCTTTATCAACTTGTGAAACTCTCAGCTCCTGGGGCCACAACCCTGATTCATTTCCAAAGTATAGCACCAAGTGCATCAATAATAAATAATTCTTGAGGAGCAGGACAAAGGCTCCATTTTTTATTGCCATCAACCCAACGTCAAGTTCTTTAAACACATATGAAGCATAATCCCAAGGCCTAGAGTTATGATATTGAATATTTGTTGCAATCACCATAGGCACAATTTCCATATACTCTGGAACTTCCATTCCCAATACTTGTCCCACCAAAAAATAGGTGTACTTCACATAAGGTTCAAAAAGATCCACATGAAATGGTGGCCCCTCATTGTCCTCCATCGGAATCAGTTTTCCACCATGCCTAATTTTGTGCATATCCCTTCTAATTTGAAAACCTCGCTTATAGCATTCTTTGAAAAATGTATTAATGGATTCCCAGATAGATCACATATGGCCCTATGTTTCAGATTATAATGACTGGCCAACATTTTCACTAATTCAACATCAACAAAGACATTAGGGAAAACCAGTTTACCTAAATTGAGCCTCCATGGGTTACATATTGGCTCAAAATGATTCCTTCAATAGTAATGGAAAATGAACAGTTCATATCCCCTGATTGGGGTCCAAACCTCTCCAATCAACTTACATTTGTCATCTAATTTATCTACTTCATCCCTACGTTGTGCAGAGCATCTGGCCTTAGGTCCAAAACTGGGTAGTTGGTCTATGAGATCCTAGTTCAATTTTTGCTCGGTGCCCTCTGACTCAAGTTTTGTTTTCACCTTTTCTCCCTTTGATTGACTACTCTCCCCATGTTTTGCACCTTTTGATTTCTCTGGACCAACGTTTACCATTCTTTGAAATTTACAATATTCAAGGGATGAGAAACTTACTCTATTCTACCTAAAATTCTAATTTGAACGAATGCCCCAATCCTCTGCTCGTCCTTCTCCTCTTCCTTGCTGCCAATTCCACAAAAAATTTCCTTTAATTGAATTCACCTAGATTCACAAAATCTTTTATGTTTTCATGGCACCATTAATGTCTTGGCTATGACTCAAATGAAGCAGGCTCTTCAAAATTCTCACTGTCACATCATGTAGGATATCGACAATATATTTTAAATCTTTGGTCAATTATTTTGTTCAACGTTCACATATCCACTAAGACATCTTGCAGCTCCCCCGATATCACAAGTCTCCCTAACAGTTTCACTTTAATTTTTTGAATGTCACCATGACTCCCACTGAAGAAAACCTATTGCCATGACTTAACGAATTGAGCCAATAGTTCTCTGCCTTATTCTAAAGGTTCTTCATCTCATCAAGATATTCCCTTTTGTCTACTCAAGTCACTGAGATAAAGCAATTGTCCAACCAATGGAATAACACTCATTGTGACCTTCCTTAGATCTCCCTGCTGAGGTTTATCTTACCAATACATCCTTTCTTTGACGAGACCATGCAAATTGTTCCCCTAACAAATTTTTAGCTCCATTCATGTTGTCATGAACCACCCTATCGGTATAACATGGGAGGTTGGTAAGAATCCCTGAACTCTTCTCGGCATTATTTGTCTCATTGAATAAGTCCTCCTTTGCTTTATCGGAAAGATCGGTAAATATCTTGGGGTGTCTTTCGAAAACTTACTCCGATGACTCTTGTCTGGCCAATATATATTCTTTTGCTACAAGCGGTGGGATAAATATAATCTCGATATTACCTCACACCCTCATGCCGATAGAAGTTGTGAACCTGTGTACTCCCAACATATGTTCTCATCAACATGACACAACCAGTTTATTGTCGATATACTAGAGGAAATGAGCATTAGTATCAGTGAGACCTACATCATCTTATGTCGGTATGTTCCATATATCAAAATTTTCAGGGTTAGATAAAATTTATGTGATTATATGATAAAAATTTACCTAGATCTTTGTGAGTATGCTATATGAAGAAAACTTTAGGACTCCTTGGGACAATAATGAGCATGAATGGCCAATGAGATTTTTTCAAAATTTTATAGTTCCAACAAGATGCTTGAATGATAAACAATGTAAATTCTTACAAAATCCTTTGTTGTTGAGGTCTGCAACATGCAATAACAACTCCAATGGAGGTTGCTTGTGAAACCCTTGTGCCTGATTTCTTTCTTTGGAAGTCTTGAGTGCAAGAGTACTTGTGAGAGATGTAAATAAATGATCTTGGGAGAGAGAAAAATGAGGATGAAAACCCTTAATTATACATGCTAAACCCTAATTTTCCTGAAAACCAACATGATAGGCCAACACTAGGGTTTAGGAGGTAATATTTCCATTAGGTTTTGTTTTAATTTTGAAATGTATTCCCACAGGGACTAGCTCGCCCTCCACTTGGGAAATTATAAGTGGTGGTCGAGATTTAAATAATGTGTAATGAATTTTATCAGGTTTGCCTCCCGAAACACATTTACTTCGGGACTAAAAGTATATTAAGGGGAAAAATTAACATAGGAAAAGGATTAATTAATGGATGATAAGCCTACGAAGATGTGAGTATTTCTTACAACACTTTACAACACCTTGGCACAAGGCTTGGAAAGGGGTAAAAGGGTGTTGTTTAGGTGAATTATGTTGAAAGGGTCTTAGAAAAGTGAGGAAATATGTTAGAACACTTGACAACACCTTAGTAAACATTGTTAGGTTATTGTTGAATTGCAATCTTACAAGACCGAGTCAAGGTAAAACAATACCAAAATTCAAGGGAAAATGCCAAAATGAGTGAAAAAGTGCTAAAGACTACACTTTTTGGCAACACAAAACCCTAAACCCTTAAACCCTCTACCCTCTACCCCCTATCTATTTCCAACTTCCTCCCTCCCTCTCTCTCTCAATTCTCTCCCTCCTACCCCCTCTCCCTCTCTTAGGTCTCTCTCACTAACTCGCTCCTTCTATCTCTCTCCCCTCTACCCTTAACCCTCTACCCTCTATCTCTCTCCCACTCCCTCCCTCCCTCTCTCTTACTCACTCCCTCTATCTCTCTCCCCTTTACCCTTAACCCTAAACCCTAAACTCTTAACCCTTAAACCCTAGACCCTTAAACACTCTAACCTTTGCTTCTCTTTATATCATCATCCCTCTATCTACCTAGACCTCTCTTTTTTTTTGTCTCAACTCTCTCTCCATTCCTACCTCTCCCTCTATCTCTTAGTTCATATCTACTTCTCTCTACCTAGTTTTCCCTCTATACATATTTACCTCTCCCTCCTTTCCTCCTCTCTCTCAATATCCCCACCTTATTTCCCTCTATACTTCTCTCTCTATCACCTCTCTCCATTTCTCTCCCCTCTACCCTTAACCCTAAAATCTAAACCCTTAACCCTTAAACCCTCTACCCTTTATCTCTCTCCCACTTCCTCTCCCTCTCTCTCTCTCAAGTCTCTCCCTCCTACCCCATCTCCCTCTCTCAAGTATCTCTCACTCACTCTCTCCTTCTATGTCTCCCCCCTCCAACCTCCACCCTTAGCTCTCTACCCTTAACCCTTAAACTCTTAAATCATCTAGCCTCTACCCTTAACCATCTACCCTTAAACCTCTACCCTCTATCTATCTCCCTCACCCTCCATCTCTCTCTCTCAAGACTCTCCCTCCTATCCCCTCCTCCTCTCTCAAGTCTCTCTATCTCTCACACTCACTCACTCCCTATATCTCTCTCCTCTACCCTTAACCCTAGACCCTAAACCCTAAACCCTTAACCCTTAACCTTAAACCCTATACCCTCTACCATTAACCCTCCCTCCCTCTATCTCTCTCCCACTCCCTCCCTCTCTCTCTCTTTCAACTCTCTCCCTTTTACCCCCTCTCCCTCTCTTAGGCCTCTCTCTCTCTCACTCACCCAATCCATTTATCTCTCTCACATATACCCTTAACCCTCTATCCTCTAAATTTAAAACTTAGACCCTAAACCCTTAAACCCTTAACCATTAACCTTCTACCCTTAACCCTCTACCCTAAACCCTCTGCCCTCTACCCTTAACCTTCTACCCTTAAACCCTCTACCCTCTACCCTAAACCCTCTGCCCTCTACCCTTAACCTTCTACCCTTAAACCCTCTACCCTCTACCCTCTACCCTCTACCATCTACCCTCTACCCTCAACCCTCAACCCTCAACCAAATACCCTCTACCCTAAACCCTATACCCTCAACCCTCTACCCTCAACCTTAAACTCTCAATCCTCAACCCTTAAACCCTCTACCATCAACCCAATACCCTCTACCCTATACCCTTAAACCTTAAACCCTAAAACCTTAAAACCTTAACTCTTAACCCTTAACCCTCTACCCTTAACCCTTAACCCTCTGCCCTAGACCCTCTACCCTCTACACTTAACCCTCTACCCTTAAAAAATCTACCCTCTACCCTCAACCCAATGCCCTCTACCCTCTACCCTAAACCCTAATCCCTTAACCTTATGCCCTCAACCCTCTACCCTCAACCTTAAACTCTCAATCCTCAACCCTTAAACCATCTACCATCAACCCAATACCCTCTAACCTCTACCCTAATCCCTCAAGCCTATACCCTCTACCCCATACATTGGACCCTCAACCTTAATACCTTAAACCTATACCCTAAACCCTCTTTCCTCATCCCTAAATCCTCAACCATAAACCCTTGAACCATAAACCCTTAAACCTTCTACCCTATACCCTCAACCCAATAACATATACCCTCAACCCTAATCCATCAACCCTATACCCTCAACCCAATACCCTAAACCATCAACCCTATAGGTCATCAACCCTATAACCTCAATTCTCAACCATCTACCCTATACATTGGATCCTCAACCCTCATCTATCTTTGTCCTTCCCTCCTCTTATCTCCTTATGTCTATCTCACTTCTCCCTCTACCCCTCCCTCCATCTATCTCACATTCTCTTTCCTAATCCATCAATCCTATACCCTCAACCCTTAAACCCTTAAAAACTTAACCCTATACCCTAGACCCTCAACCATCAACCAT